>CAUYQG010010501.1:0-10505 GCA_963574415.1 Tarsius wallacei
GGGGGGTTTACAGAGGGAGGGGAGGGCGAGGGAGGGGTTATGGTGGGAGGGGAAGTGGGGGAGGGACGAGAAGGGGCTTGCAGTGGGGAAAGGAATGGGGTGGGGGAGGGGCTTACAGTGGGGGTTCTGAAAAATGTGAAAACCTAGTGCTTTTGTTGTTTATTCATCTTAAATAATACCGGCTTACTGTTATTTTCTCTCACTGGTGTTTTTTATCTTTTTTTTGAGAAAAAGGAGGTCTGTAGGAAGTGCTAGCTTACTGACAGTGGAAGGCATTCTGACTGGCTCGAGTTCTGGGGTCAGATTGTCAGCCAGGCCAGCGAGGGGTGCTTCCTGGCAGCTGCTCCCGTGAGACGCTCTGCTTGGTGCTGGGGCACCACGTTGTCTTGGTGCTTGGGCCAACTCGTGGACTGAAGCGACAAGGAAACGTCTCTCTCCCAGGAAGGGGTGGGCCGTGTTCCTCAGGCCCCGCCTTGCTCTGACCTCAGTGTCTGATGGCCTCGTCTTCAGGCGGGGAGTCAGACGGCAGTGCAATCGTGGGCACTGCGTCCAGGCTTGGTGCGGCTCGAAGGGAACCAAGGGCCGTCCCTTTCTTCTGTGTCTTCACGTGAGCTCTTCTGACCGGAAGCCCAGAGACTCTTCCCCCACTGGTTCATCAGGGCTGGTTCCGTGTCCCTTTGAAAGCTGAGGAAGTGGAATTGCCTTATTGGTTTAGGCCAGGGGTTGGCAAACTACAGTCAGCCCCTGCTTTCATAAGTAAATCTTTATGTACACGGTCCACGCCCACTCGCCCAAAAGGCATCTGTGGCTGATTTTGCCCTGCAGTGACAGAGTCGCATCATGTGACCTGGACTGGGCCACGAAACCTAAAAGGTTTACTCTCTGTTCCTTTACGGAGCAGGGGTGAGTCCTTGGCTTAGACCAATCACTCGGGGTGCGTGTGTCAAAAAGGCAGGCGCAGAGAGAAAGGAAAGAGGGACAGGTGTGACCCTGTTCCCCAAAGAGATTACCGGGGAAGTGACGTTTCAATATAGTAACGTGGCTACAAATGCTGGCCACAGGGTAATACCCCAAGTGAAATGTTCTCCATAAATATTTCAACTGGAAGCTGTCTTTCCTTTTACAACAAAGTAGAAGATAAAAAAAACCATGTCACCCACACACCAAGCCACATTTCAAAGAAATTACAAAAATTGACATTGGATAAAGAAAATGTTAGAACAAAGCATTTTTGAAATTCTAGGGAAAAAATAGCAATCATATTTAAAAAGCAAATTTCTACAGTTGAAGAAACCATTTGCAAGGGGGGGCGGGAATCAATAACGTTACCAAATAGTCCACTGAAGGCACAAGCACTCAGCCCCTTCCTTCTTTCCCTCATGGAAGCCAATCCCAAACCAAGGAGAGTAAGGCAAGCAATGTTTAAGAGATGAATTAACTCTGCAGAGGTATCCCTGCAGAGTCAGACTGTTCAGTGTCATGAAAGGACCCATGATTCTACTTGAGTGATAAATTGTGTAGAAGTTTTCACATGCGTGTGCGCGCGCGCACACACACACACACACATAAATGAACAGAAGTAAACTGAGGAAGTCTGAGTAAGATTCTACTCAGTGCCAGCACCCCAATTTTGAGACCACACTATAGTTTTGCAGAAACCACTGGGGAAGTTGGCGACGTGTGAAGGGATGGCTTTCTATTATTTCTTATAACTGCATGTGAGTCCGTGATTAGCTCAACACAAGGCTCAATTCAAAAAGATAAATGAATCTAGAGGACATTAAACACTGCATAGGCAGAATGGCATCAGGAAAACCTAGGTTGGATCCATCCCACACGTAAAGGAGTGACCTTAGTGCAGCTGTTTGTCAACTTGGAGAAGTTGTAGAGATTCGAAGTGCCAAGAGGCAGAAGATGCTGTGCCATTCGTTCACAAATGGTCTTTGCCATTTCATTCAAGCCCTGACAAGCCTGGAAAGATTCTCCAATTGATGTCCGCAGTTGGAAAAGAACCAGGAGATCACTGGGCACCCGGGAGGGTTCACTAAGAACACGGACATTGTGCCCTGCCTCGGGGAGCAGTCCTAGCTAGTGGATCTTAATTTCAGCCAAGCACTCACAAAATTCCTCATTAAAATTTTAAAAATAAGATTGCATAGTTAGTCAGAGACTTTGCTGATTGAATGGTTGTGGCCAGAAATGGTTGATCCTGTTGGCATCAGGCTAAAGTAAAGGATGAGCAGTGGAAAAGAACCCTTTACTTAGCACCTGGGATGTAAACAAGCCTTCATCAAAGAAGTCGCAGCCAGTACAAGAGCTCAGAGGGGCACCTTGTTATGATAAGGGACAGTTTGGTCTCGAGTTGTGTGGACATGCTAACGTTAGAAGCACAAACTAAAAAAGCTGAATTAGAAAGCAATGGTGGCCAGAGGGAATTGCACCCGCAGGTACGCCCTGGTGACTGGGCTTGGACATGTCCGGGCCATGTGGACAAGGTTCCTTCAGAATGAACACACTATCAGAACACTAGACAACAGGGCTGGTGGGAGCCGGCAGAGGTTCAAGGTTAGATCTAGTCCCACCAAGGACTGAGGGAGCTCAGGGCACCAGAAGAAGAGTGAACCCTCTGCACAGCCGGGGCATAGACAGGCTGTGCTGGGGACATGCACCAGGGCAGGACACTGCCTCAGAGTCTGGTGAGACGCTCCCTGCCCACCCACCCTTCTCTCCTGTGTGTGTCTCACACTGGTGACTAGACGTTTCCGAGCTGGGCCTCTGCATCTGTTCAGGGGCGGAATAATAAGAGCAACGATAGCACATCTGCTTCACAGTCTGTTGGGAGAGCTGAACGTGGTTTGTTCACAGCTCTGCGTGGCTCCTTGAGTGGCATGGTGGAAGTTCCACTGGGCACTCAGGGGTCTGTTTACAGACACAGAGCTGCAGGCGGCTTCCAGAACACACATCCTCTTGTGGTGACGGCCTCCTGCTGTCCTCCAGGGTCCTTGGGGAGCTTTTTAAAAAGTGCTGACTTTATAAAGGATACCCAGACCAGTTGAACTTAACTCCCTGGGGATGGCCCCAGGATTGGTAGCTTCTAAAGGTCGCCAGATGATTCCACTGAGCGGCCAGCATGGACGGCCATCACCTGACTGTGTCATCAGTCCTGGCCGTCCCTGGCTTAGGGCCTGGCTGAATCTGCAGGGCCACCTTGTCGAAGGCAGACGGGAGGCACTGAGGCTGGTGGGGACCGAGGCCAACTTGAACTTGAGACCGGCTGGCAGAGAGAGGGGAGGATTAAATCACACCGATAACCACCATTGCCTCACACACTCCTCTTCTTTGTGTGGTGGTGACATTTAACATAGACTCGTTTTGCCATTTGGAAATGCACGTGGCATGGCGACTAAAGACAGCCATCCCTCGGAGCCGTGGGGCACGGAAGCGAACCTTCCCACCAACGGAAACTTCCAGCCCCGGGTCATCGCCCCCGCCCTGGGCTTGGTGACCACCGTTCCACTTTCTGCTCCTGCCGTCGACTCTTTCGGCATTGTGAGTCTTTGGTTCCCAAGGCAAGGAGGGAACCCGACCCAAATGTTTGAACAACTGAGTGCCGCTTGTTTGCATAGCCAGCTGAGCGATCAGACACGTGTGTCAGCAAGGACTCGGTTTCCTCGAGCGGGTGGAGTGACGGCCAGTCTGGGGAAGCATCACAGGGTCTTCTGCCTTTCAGATCTTCCTGTAGAAGCTATTCACAAGGGAGGACCCCCAAACCCCTGTAATTTATTCCCAAAAAATTGTGTGTTTATTCTCACATGTTTAAACTGCAGTCACCTTCAAAGTCCTCTTCGCTGGATGCAATACACCTGTTGAGATGCTTTTTCTGCTGCTCAAAACAGTTGTTGAACTCCATTTTTATGCCTTTTAGTGCTTCTGTCATTTTGGGGTTCACCTCTTCCCCATCAGCAGAATGTTTCCCTCTGAGGACTTTTCTCCTCTGGGGAAACAACAAAAAAGTCGTTCAGGGTGAGATTGAGGAACAGGCAGGGTGAGGCATGGTGGGTCCTGCCCGGTTTGGTCAAAAACTACTGAACACTCAGTGCAGTGTGGGCAGGTGTGCTCATCAATCACCCAGTGAGAAGCGAGCAAACGTGTTGGAAGAATCTCCAAAAAATCACTGAAGCTGAATGCAGCCGCTTGCAATGCCAGCTGGTTGAAGCTGTGAAGCTGATGAAGCCTAGAACACTCCCCTAGCGGGGAAAGCCTGTGCGATCAGGGCCCCGCCCTCCAAAAGGTGGTTCTGGTTTCGGGGGGTTCCCCCATTGTAGCTTCAACTCAACACGTTTTTAGAACCTACCAGATGCGAGGCCTCCTCCGGTCCTTGAGTGACTGAAAACCTTCTCTCCCAAACTTCTGCAAACTGGAGGTTGGTCTGGACCGGGAGCGTCTTCCGCAGTTAAGGACAGCGCCAAGGCTGTGACGGACAGGAGAGATGGCCAGGACACTTGCCGGCACGTGGCCCCTCTCTCCTCTCTCCCTCCAGCCCCGCCTTTGTTAGGGCTGGATCTTGGTGTTTCCAGGAGGCGGGCGTGTCCTGGCCGGGAGCAGCGGATGTGTGCTGGGCTTGGCTGGTTTCTGCCTCACCTCCTCCTCACCACTGCGTCCAGAGCGGGCCTGACAGAGTGTGTCTCCGGAAAGGCCGGGACAAGGACATCCTCCTCCTTCCTTGGCTTGAACAAGAAAGCTGTGGCCAGAGCTCTCGTGCAACCATGACGAGGCCAGTGTCAGAAAGAGCAGGCTGTACTTTCAGCCACTTAATTTTTCTTCCTTTTGACTTATTAGAAAATCTTGTGGTCAGTCTTAATAGGACACACACTTTAAGTGTAACAAATAGCAAGAAAATGATGAAATGATGGAGAGGCTGTGACTTACAGCCAGTGTGGAGGAACAGAAAGTCAGGCTTTGGTGACGCCGCCCAGTTACTGCACGGACACTTCCCCGCAGCCAGAGTGACCCCTGGGCTTTCCCAGGGCACAGGCTTCCTTTCTGGCTAGTCCATTTGACTTAGGTGTTCTTTGACTTTGCCCCCAAAAGATGCCTTTGTGAGCACCATGGTGGATGGTGGGCGTTTGAGGCAGTGGGGTTACAGGCCTCACCTTACCCGTGATTCAACTGCATTTGCTAGAGTGTCTCTGGTGAGTCTGGACTTCATTTGTAACCAAAAAATAGCCGAAAATTCTATTAATACATAATCCCAGCATGACTGGAAGTTACTTGTCTAAGCAAGTGAAGACAGCTCCTCACTGGGGCTGACCCAGGACACACGTGCAGCTGGCTCACCTGTCTCCTGTCCCAGATGGATGTGTGATGACATCTCTGATGACACTTTTTACTGCCATCCGAGTTACTCCACTACTGGTAATTCAGTAGTTTCAGAAGTTCACTTACACAGTGTTTATACATAGACGCCTTTGGGTTGCTTTTCGGGGGCAGAGGAGCCCCCTCTGATGACTGCTGTGTCTCTTTTTTTAGGATACACTGTCTCTTTCTTTTTTATTTTAAAGATGCGGGGCACGATTCAGGATTAGGCACGTCAGCGGTCACCGCACAGGTGAAGTTTGGGCACCACTCGGCCTGGTTTGGAGTCAGGTCCGCTTATGGGCGCCGTGTGCCCTCCCTCCCCCGCAGGTCCCGCTGCTGCCGTCCCTTTTGCGTACTACGGGGGCAAATGGTCAGCGTCTGCTTAGGAATAAGAACATGTGGTGCCCAGTGCTTTGATTCTGGGGTAGGTCACTGAAGATGGTGGACTCTGAATCCATCCAAGTTGCTGCAACGTCCATAATTTCATTCCGCAAAAAAGACACCTGCACAGGCATGTTGATCGCAGCACTGTTCACAAGAGCAAAAACATGGAAGCAACCATGCTGCCCATCGAAAGTGAACTGGATTTAAAAAAAAGTGGTACATACACAGGATGGAATATTATGCAGTCATAAAGAAGGACAAACTTGTGGCCTTGTGTCTCTTAACGACTGCCCTCTTTTGAAGGTTTTCAGCAAATGAAGGAACTCAAGGTTGTCCTTTCAGCCATTTAACTTTTTTCTTCCTTGTGACTTACTAAAAAAAAACATATGCCCGTGGCCAGTCTTAAATTAATAGAGACATACACTTTAAAGGTAACAAATGGCAAAAGAATGATAAGATGAAAGGAGGATGTGTAGACTGAGACTTAAAGGACACACCGCAGGTCACTCTGCGTGGGCCTGATCTGAGTCCTGAGTCAAACACACTGTGAAACCGAACAGACGTGAGTTAAACTGCTCTTGGCTGAGCCCACCTCCGCAGCGGAGTCCCCGTTACAGGAACCCACCTCGCTTAGTGTGCAAGTGCCCCGGAAGCCCAGCGTGGGAGTGCGTTTCGTAACAAGCAGCTGCACTCAGCCAGTCCCAAGTCGCCAGCCTGTCAGCCCATGTCCAGATGAGGCTGAGCTGTTGGCCGGCCGTCTGTTTGGGACCTCACTCCTGCTTTCTGTCTCTAACCGTCCCCTTCCCAGAATGGGGGTGTCTCATGGACCCTCTCCTGGTTCTGAGTGCTGCCAGGTTCATAAATTGCTCTTTGCTTCATTAAATGCTGTCACGTTTAGTTCACATAAAGTGTTTCTTTTTGCACAGAAAACAATCTTTTGAGACAACTGGAAATTTAGGCACTGGGTATTTGAAGAATTGGTGTTATCGTGGCTATTTTTGGTGCAATAATGGTATTGTTTCTACGTTGTGTTTTTTAAAAGTGTCCTTGTCCTGTAACAATACATACCGAAGTAGTTAGGGATGAGATAATATGACATCTGGGATTTGCTCAAAAAAATCCTGCCAGAGACAGGAAGAGTTGGGAATGGAGATGCAGCAGAATTGGCCATGACCTGGACATTGCTGAGCTGAATAGGAGGCAGGAGTGCTCGTTAAGCCAGTCTTTGACTTTTTCTGTGCTAAAAGAAATTAAATAAGAAGTAAGGAGCCCCCCTCACTGACTCCCCAGTGTTAGTCACTATGCTCAATTTGGTCTGCATTTCCAGAAAAAGCTTCCATATGTACATCATGGAGAGAAGGGGGGCAGTGCAGAGGGTCTGGCTGGGGTTTCATTTAAGGCCATGCTCTCTACAACTTCCTTTTGTGGGAGGAGCTGAATGTCACATAGGCATTTCAACATTTGATTTTGTGTTGGAGCCATTGACTTTTTTCCCTGGAGAGGACAAAACACGCTTTACTTCTGTATCAGGGCAGGCTCTGCACCTTGGGGGTGATCTTGACTTTGTGTGCTAAACACCTGCACTTGAAGCTTGGCGTTTCTGTGGACTTTGGCCAGAGAAACTTATCTGTTTATTTAGAGACAAGGTCTTGCTCTGTCACCCAAGCCAGAGTGCAGTGGCATGATAATAGCACACTACAGCCTTGAACTTCTGGCCTCAAGCGATCCTCCTCCCCAGCCTCCCATGTAGCTAGGACTACAGGTGCCACAATGCCTGGGTAATTTTTAAAATGTTTGTAGAGATGAGTTCTCACTATGTTACCCAGGCTGGTCTCAAACTCCTGGCCTCAAGAGATCCTATTGCCTCAGTCTCCCAGAGTGCTGGAATTGTAGACATGAGCCTCTGCACCTAGCTGGGTATACTTCATTTTTAAAGATAAACAGCAATACCTATGGTTTCCTATGCACTGGCGAAGTAGGAAGACAGTTGGGACCCTTTAATGTAAAGATATTACACAGATCGCAACTTCCCTGAGCCTGTAAAATAAAGATATGATGTCCTGTTTACCCCTCACTGCAAGGTGCTGTTGGGATTCACTCTTGGAATGAGAGGCTGAGGAAGTCGGGTTACTAGCGGGCTAGCTGGCGTTTCCATCCTCCTCGCCCCGAGGAGTTTTAACACATTCGTGACCCCTGATGTGAATTTACCTCGTCGCAGAAGACCGTCTTTTGGAGTTTTAATCTGAATAAAAATACACAGTACGGAATCCTAGTCAGAGTGGTGTCTGAGGCTAATACTGGACAGGTCTGCAGTTTTCAGCTGTATTGCAAAAACAGTGGCTCTGCAGAAAAGACTATTTTGGGGCGGGGGTGGGATTGGCAGTTAAGGGAAACTGCCAGGGGAGGAGGGCACACCTCATCAACAAGGTACCTGCATAATCATCGTTTGTGTACCTAACCCCGAATTGTGCCCCACATCTTTATAAGAGAAGAAAAGAAAAGACCATTTCACTTGTGCTTAACGGCAGAAGTTTGCAGCAACCAGCTTCAGTTGTTTAAATTTTCACCACTCTCAGTATTAGGAAAGTGAAAGATATGCTCATTAGGCTTTCTTTCTAAGTAAACTCTTTCCTCTCCCTCTCTCAAAGCCAGCGTTTAGTCCAGGACCAGCTTGAACAGCAACCCAGGTGTGCTTTGCTCTCCTAATTCAAACCGGGTATTGGGTGCTCTCCCCTCAGCTCTCAGTGACTGAAATGGGAAAGCAGTTGTGCTAAGCAACGCCATGCCTTGTTGTGTCTCGCTCATCTCTACTAAGATCAAGACCGGAGGCCTTAGCGGAAGCCCCTCATCATCCCTGAGGCCGGAGCGGGAAGAGGGCTGTGGCAGGGGCACAGCAAGCCTGGGCCTTGACTGCTGGCATCTCACACCTTGAGGGCATCGTGGCCTGGTAAGGGCGTTTGCTGCTGGGCCAGGCCTCCGGCGAGGAAGCCCGCAGCCTGGGACACTGGTGTTGTGGTGTGAACAGGTGCGGAGGGTGTGGTGACGGCGAGGTCAGCAACTTTTATGAGGAAATAGCAAAGACAGCTGGATTCTCTTCTGCTTTTTGTGAATCCTCGAGTTCATTCTTACAGACATGACTTCTGCCGGAAGGCCGGTCTAGAGAATTCTGCAGAGTTCGCAACCTGTGCTTCCTTATCTTACGGCTAAACTGTTAAGTAAAGTCAATCCCATCTGTGAAGTTGGAAAGCAGATTTAAGACTTAATTATTAGGAGGGCCGGGTTCAGTGGCTCATGTCTGTGATCTCAGCATTTTGGAGGTTGAGGCAGGAGGATCGCTTGAAGCCAGGAATTGGAGACCAGCCTGGGCAACGTAGCAAGAGCTCAACTCTGCCAGAAAATAAATTAGCCGGGCATGGTAGCATGCGCCTATAGTTCCATCTACTATGGAGACTGTTGCTGGAGGATCACCTGCACTCAGTTCAAGGCTGCAGTGAGCTATGATCATGCCACTGCGCTGTAGCCTGGGCAACATAGTGAGACCTCAGCCCTAACAACAAACAAACAAAAAGACTTAATATGAACAGGTGCCATCTCCTCCATAAGTATGCGGTGTCCACATTTGCCCTTTAAGATGACCCTAACCCGTGTCCCCTAGATTGGAATGAAAATGCTTAAGAAACAGATGGCAGGCCCTTCCCTGGCTCTCCGTAGCGGCGGTTGACTTCCTGAGTGGCAGGGCTGCTCTGGGTGACAACCAAGTTGGCAGGTCGTGGATTGGCAAATCGCATCTGGAAGGTAGGAGGGAAGGCAGGGAGCCTTTATTGCAGCGGGGTCATCTTCAACCATCAGCAATGCAAGTGGCAGGAGACAGAAAGTCTGGGGGTTTGTCCATTGACCAGACGACAGCGTGTTCCCAGAAAACCTTTGCTGAGCATCTGCTATATCCCCACAGTGATGACGCCCACATCCTGGGCCCTGACCTCGTGGCGGTCACTCATGTGAGCCGTGCTGTTTCTCTGGGCTGGACTTGGAAGACGAAGTTAATCCTTCCCCTCACTGGGCTGCCGTGGTGGTGAAACACATTTTAAAGCATGCAAGTCTTGTCCGGGCGTGGTGGCTCATGCCTGTGATCCCAGCACTTTGGGAAGCGGAGGTGGGGAATCCCTTGGGCTTAGGAGTTTGAGACCAGCCTGGGCAACACAGCAAAACCTCATCTCCAAAAAGTACAAAAATTAGCTGGGCCTGGTGGCAAACACCTGTAGTCCCAGCTGGTTGGGAGGCTGAGGCAGGAAGATTGCCTGAGCCCAGGAGATCGAGGCTGCAGTGAACCAGGATCAGGCCACTGCGCTCCAGCCTGGGCAACAGAGCAAGGCCCTGTCTCAAAAAAAGAATAAGTGTAGTGGCCACATGTCCTCAGCCTCAACCCCTTCAAGGTCAGCTGTTTGACCCATCACCTGCTTGCGTGCGGTTACCTTCATGGGACCTGCCCATTGCCCTCTGTTGGTGACGGCTCCATTTTCCTCTCCAGAGAGGACCCCATTCTCCTGACTCCTGAACAATACCAGCTTTTTGTCTGCTTTGCAAAACACTCCTCCAAGGAGGGGCCTCCTGAGAAATCTCGCAGGTGCTGGAGTGGAGCTTGAAAGAGAAAAGCGGCTCTGCGTAAGTCCCGAGAAACAAAAACAAAAAGCGCCTTTCTGTATTCTGTCCAAAGTAGAAATCAGACCGGTAAAGTAACATCCCAGAATAGTTATCCTGGGGCC
>CAUYQG010010503.1:0-73174 GCA_963574415.1 Tarsius wallacei
ATACATGATGGAATACTACGCAGCCATAAAAAAGAACAAAATCATGAATTTCGCGGCAACCTGGATGGAACTAGAATCTATAATACTGAGTGACCTCTCACAGAAACAAAGATCTGAGTATCACATGTTCTCACTCATATAGTGAACCTTGAACACCAATGTAATACTATAAGAAAAGGACTGACAGTGGTGAGAAACTATGGAGAGGGCAGGGGAAGGGAGATGGAATTAACGGTACTCAATATCTGTCTGGGGATGGGGAGACACCTCTTATCAACAAGGGTGCCTGAACAAAGCATATTTGTATACCAAATCCTTAACTGTATCCCACAATATCATAATAAAAGATACTGATTAAAAAAAAAAAGAAGTCTTTATCAATTGCTAAGCCAGTCATGGGCCATAGTAAAATTTCCATACAAAGTAACTGCTGTTTTCTTCTTCCTCTCCTCTTCCCCCACTCCTTCTCCAGCTTGTTCCCCCTCCCCTTCCATTATCATCGTCACCACCATCATTTGTAACAGTAGCAGTAGCAGCAGCCACAGCATAACTTGCAAATGGTGACTGAAATATCACCAGATCCAAGGTTCCTAGTTGGCCATTCAGTGACTCACATGCCTCCTCCAGCAGAAGGGAGAGGAGGGATGATGGGCAGTTCAAACTCAAGCACAGCTGCAAGTGCATCTGTGCTCACAGCACTCATCCCAAGTCTGGGAGGCTACTCAACACTGACTATGATTCTGCCAGGGAAGAGTAATGAGCCATTTGGTTTCTAAGCCAGGACAGCATCTTTCACCTGAAAGGATCATGTTCCAAAAACAAGAGAACATCAAACGTCAGACTTTGCACATAAACTTGATAACATCTCCTCTGGGAGAACACGCTATTTAAAAGACAAAAAGCAAGAGGGGGCGGTGATGGAGGTAAGCAATTCAACGTTGAAGTTGTCATCCATACATTCTACACATACTTCCAGGTGACAGCCTAGGCAAGCCATGGCCTATTTGCTCATCAGTGTCCCACAGGCCCCTCCTGAGCTACTCTGTCAAATACTACCATGAGAGGTTATAGCATAGGCCAGAGAAACCTTGCAAAAAAGTGCAGATCCTGCCTCGAGTCACATTCTGCTTCCATTCCCAACAGTCATTGGAGGCTGGGAACCTGTTGTTAATTTGTTTCATTGAGCAGCTGAGGTCTTCATTATCCTACTGAGAAACTGTTTCTAAAACCCTGCATATAGGCTCAAAGCTCCTCATATGCCTGGTCTTCACTTGGTATTTTCTCCACCATCTTCCTATCATAGATATGTACCTCTGTGATCACCCCCTTCTTTCGTTATTACTCTTTTTAATTGTTTTATTAGCACAGAACAGAGAAACAGCCAGTAACACAGAGGGTAGAGGAACTCGGTGAAGCACACCAGAGTGGGGAGCTATTAAACATCAGCAATGCAGGAGAGTATTTCACAAGGGCTGTGAGAGATCAGAGACTTGGGGAACCACAAGCTTACAAAGCATAAGGAAGCTTGGAAAAATTCAAAGTACTGCTTTAGCCCAAGAAATAGAATGTAAAATATAGCTATTTTATGACTGAGGAGCTTTGAAAGCTGTAATGATGGAGAGAAACCCAGAGGTGATAACAGATAGAAAATTAGCAAGGTACAGTGGCTCATGCCTATAATCCCAGCACTTTGGGAGGCCACGGTGAGTGGACTGCCTGAGCCCATGGGTTAACACGACCAGCCTGGGCAACTTGGCAAGACCTCATCTCTACAATAAATAAAAAAAGTTAGCTGGGCATGGTGGCGCGTGCCTGCAGTTCTAGCTACTTGGAAGGCTGAGGCAGAAAGATCACGTGAGCCCAGCAGGTCTAGACCGCAGTGGCCATGAGCATGCCACTGCACTCCAGCCTGGGTGACAGAGTGAGACTCCAACTCAAAAAAAAGAAAAGAAAAGAAAATTAGATACTGGTTTGTAGCACAGTATTGTATTATTGTTTAGAAAAAAGAGGCCATCTTAAATGAGAAAAGTCTACAGATATCTTGGTTGGAAAGCAATACTCTTGTTGGCTCTTCATTACCTCGGATGTACTTAGGTGGGAAAAAATTCAGAGAGGAGCAATGAGGGTGGTGAAGGGAATCCTAATAGGAAGAGGAACCATGAGGAACATAATGTGAGTAAAACATGCGGCCTTGGCCTCAGGAGAAGTGGGTGAGCATCTGCTCATTTAATGGATATCTGGAACACTCATATCACCAATACAGGGTTTATGCAACCTCAAACTATAGTGTTTATATCAGCCCTGATCAAATGAAATTAAGGAATTTGTTATTTGAGTTTAAATCCAGGAAACCCTAGACCATGTACTCCACTAGGATGTAGACAAGTAGAAACTCTTGAAGGTGGCATCCCCTTTTACTAGGATGCTCTTCCTCTTAAAGTTGTAATGACTGCTTCTTCAATAATTCAGGTCTCTGGCCAGATGTTACCTGCTGAGGGAGGACTTGATCTCTCTAAAAGAACACCTTCTCCCTCCAATAATGGGAATCACCACAGACCTGTGTTCTTACTTTATTGATTTCACAAAGCAATATAGAATTATCTTCCTCATTGGAATCTTTGTTTATTGGGTGTCTGCCTCTTCTGCTAGACTGTTTGCCCTGTAATATCATATTCATCACTGGATCCCAGGGCAAAATTTTCCAGTAACTTCTCATACTCAGAAAGCAGTTAAGTCATGGCAAGTACTCTTCTAAGTACATGGCTTTTCTACAGTAGCTTATTTAGTTCACACAACAACACAGATTTTATTATTTCCATTAAGAAGAAGAATCTTGAAGCCCAGAGAAGTTGGGTGACGGATGTCTTCATAGTTTCACAACTGTAGGCACTAGAGCTGGGATTTGAACCAAGTACTCTAGACTTAGGGTCAACACTCTTAACCACTACATCATCCTGCGCCTCTGGTAGTATGTACTCAATAAATATATATTGAATAAACAAATGAATCACTGTATGAGTGAATGAAAGAATGAGGCTTTAAATCCAAAACATCTGCCCATAGAAGGAAACCAGAAATGTATTGACATTTTCCTAGTTCTGTCCAGGATGATTCGTTTAGGAATGCCTTCAGGAATCATTCAGATGCCATTCAGCTGCAGAGGGAAGCCCCATGCTGACTACCTGCATGGTGCTGAAGAGTATCTCCATGCCTTGGGCTGCCAGGAAGGCCTCCCTGCCAGACCGGATGGCAGCAATGTACTTGAGGCAGACCAGGAAGCCCTGGCGGATCAGCACATAGGTTTTGGCTGTGTCGTGGCTGTGCCAATCCTGATGCAGCCTGAGCAAGCTGGTGGCATAGCCGCTGTTCACCGCCCTGCGGCTGTTAGACTCTGAAACAAAGGGAAAAGGCAATGTCAGTCACAGGTTCTCCGGGCCGTACCTGCTTGAGAATGTACCAGTGTATCTCCCACAAGATCCTTATTAATTTTAAAAGGAATAATAACTTTTCATATATAATAAATAACATATAATAAATAAATAATATATAATAAATAATAAAAACTTTTCAGTATAGAAAACTGACAGATGTCACCTTAACCACGTGATCAAAGTCTATATCACCAGTAATGAGACATAGTCATAACATGCCCCCTGATATGATGCACTGAGAAAGACAAAGCATCACTTCTACAGTATTTCTGCCAAAAATGTATAAGCTAAATCTGATCATGAGGAAAATCAACAAAGCCAAAATGAGGGACGTGCTGCAAAATATCTGACCTCTACTCTTTGAAAATGCCAAGGTCAGGAAAGGGAAAGAAAAAAAAAAGACTGAGGACCTAAGGCTAAAGGAGACAAAAAAAGGCGTGACAGCTTAGTACAATGTGTATATAACTATAATTAAGATCCTGAGCCAGAAATAATTGTATTATCTTGCTAAGAAAGACATTAATGGGGCAATTGGTCAAATTTTAATAAGGTTTGTAGAGTAGCTAATAACTTTGTATCAATGTTTACTTTCAGATTTTTATAAACTGTGGTTATGTAAGAGAATATTTTTGTTTAGGAAATTCACAAATGGAGTATGTGAAAGACTGCACCTTATTCTCAGGAATATGTATATTAGTGTAGGGGACAATGAGACAGAGAGAAAGAGAAATTTCTATCAGATTTCCATTATTCTTTTCTGAATCTCAGTAGACCTAGAATATTGTCATTTGGGTTGAGGAAACTATCAGGTTAGGTGGGGAAAGAGAAGACGCTGAGTGATACATATTATCTGAAAGGCTGCCATGTCTAAAAGATACATTGAGTGTTCTTCCTACAGAGAATGGAAGCTAGTTTATGTATAATTCTGTTGTCATAAATTTGTTTAATATAGTTGTTGCCTTGGTATGAATTTTTAGGTCTGACTTAAGTTGCCTGAAACCAGTCATGCCCCATCATCTCTAACCTAGTGAAGCTTGCCCTCCTCATGTCGTTGAGTGTGATATGGCCCAATTATTCCTCATCCCAAAACACAACACATCCCACAATTGTTGGCCATCATAAAACTTGATGGACAGCATCAGAGTCACTAAGATCCCCTCTTTATGCATGATTTCTTTAAACTACCAACCCACAATCCCACTGAAAGCCTGAGGGATAGTACCTGGAGCTTAATAAATGCCTAGTCCCACAGATCCTCTCTCTCCCCACTGGTTGAACTCCCTAGAGCCTCCCAACTCCCCATCAGCCCTTGTAGGCACCCTCTTTTTCTTATGGATCTGCGAATAGTAATAAAATGCCCCTGTTTATTTCATTTGTTTTGCTGTGCTGCCTCGTGACTCACCTGACTGATACACCCAAACCTAACTTTAACCCTGGCAAGGGCTCTCCTAGGGAGTGGCTATCTTGGATTATGGACACTCTCAAGAGAGGTGTCAAGACCAAATTAGAAAGAAATCACAACACAAGGGTTTGGCTCAGTTCAGGAATGTAATTCCTCACAGTCCAAGGCCATTCAACAAGAGAATGGACTCTGTGTGGTAGTGAGCAATGGGGCACTAAAAATATTCTGGTATTGGAAGTCCATCCAGCAGGAATTTAGAGTGGGCTTTCTCACATCTGATAGAGAGTTGCAAGAGCTCTTTTAGGGTTCCCTGCGCCTCTTCAACACGATAATTTCTTCTACATTAGTTCAGTATTCCTGGTTGGATGCTCCCATGAAGCCCTATCTGATGGATCTAATTTCCTCAAGATTTGGTTTAAATTCTCTTTGAAGAAACATGAGGGGAAGAATAGTTTAAGATACCTCTCTCAACAGCTAATATATGCTACTTTTTGGATTAAAATTCTTGGGCCACAGGATTAATGCACAAAGATGTACTAGTTGAAACTTACACAGTGAATGCCTGGTCATCTCAGCTCCTGTGAACTAGGTGCATTGCATGGTTCTAACCAGTTGACTCTCAGTCTCAAATACCCAAATCTAACAGCTCAACTGTCTCACTTCCGCATTTTTCCATTATCCAAACCATTCAGACTGGTTTATGAGACAACATGTGCTTCTGACTGCGTGCGTATAAGGGACAATCCCAAAGCTGTAATCAGATAAGTAAAATTTCTTTTTTTTTTTTTTGAGTCGGAGTCTCACTCTGTCACCCAGATTGGAGTGCAGTGGCACGCTCCCGGCCACCACAGTCTCGACCTGCTGGGCTCTGGCAGTCCTTCCACCTCAGCCTTCCAAGTAGCTGGAACTACAGACGCGCACTACCACGCCTGGCTAATTTTTGATTTATTGTAGAGATGAGGCCTCACCAAGTCGCCCAGGTGGGTCTCGAACCCACAGGCTCAGGCAATTCACTCACCTCGGCAGATAAGCAAAATTTCAACTCAAAGTCAGATTTTTCCCTAAGACCATGTAAATGCATATGAGTGCAAAAAATAACATGGAAATCCAATGTTTTATTCCAGAGGGGTTTTCTCATTTTAATGAAACTTTTTTTTCCCTACTTGTTTGTCAGATTCTAAATTGTCAAACTTGACTAAGCCCCACTGTGATTTTTGGACCATTTGTGCAGTGAGCCTTTTTTTTTTCTTTTTTGCAATATTTCATTCAGCCATGACCCTGAACTGCAAGTGATGAGCTTTATTCACCCAGTGATGTGTTTGTGGAGGGTTTAAATTGCCTTCATTATCTCCTTTAATGAATTATTCTTTTGTATCAAAAATATTTCTCTCCTTCGCAGGTCTTGGCCACAAAGCATTAGAGTTTTTTTACTGCCTAAATGATGTTCCAGCCTATCCAATATCTGATGTTTAAAAGAAAATTGAGGATTAAGTAGGAGGTATTAAAGGACAGTGTTGCCTGTTAAAAAGGTGCTGGAACAGCCAACACAGTATACAGGTGCCCTATGGGCAGCACAAGCTTGACTTTTGTCTTTCATCCATTTTAAGAGCTTTAGACTGATAATGTGTTATCCTAGTGACCTCCATCCATTACTTTTTTGGGGAGAGAGGGGGATAATGAAAACAAGTCTTTAATTGTCTGAGAGAAAAATCCCTTATCAAATCCCAATGATTTTATTCATGATTTTCTGCTAATCCCCAACAAGCTGTCATGTTTACTAACATTCAAAATAGCTAAACCTCCTTCCCTCCTGACCCTACATCCGTCAATCTTTCTCTGAGAATGGCTCGAGAAGTTTTGCAAAAGTCAATACGTATCTAAAACCCAACAAGAGGAGATTCATCAAACTGAGGAAGAGCAAATGTAGAGAAGTGCAAAGAATGAAACGAGGGTCGCCAGGGTCAGCAACTTAGAGGAGTTCTGGAAGATCTGGAAGGAAAACATCGCTTCTCAGAGTTAGGGAAAATATCAGGGAGAAAATGTGGATCTTCAAATACCACTCTGGATAAGCTCAGAATTTGGGGGTGGGAGAGGGTTCCAAGTCCCCCAGCCTCTTTGGAGCAGACAGCTCTGCTTTCATTTGTTACAGAAACAGCTTCTTCCTAAGATTTTCTTGGGAAGTAAATTTTCTGTGGCTCAATTTTATTTTTAATGTTATAGACTGATTAGAAAATGTATCTTTTAATTTTATCTTTTAAATCGGTTAGAGAATGAGGATAATATAGGCAGAGGTGCTTTCATTTTAATAATTTACCCCACCTATACCCCACCCTAAAGGTATTAATCCCACTCCCTGGGTGACAGCCCCTTGCTATCAGCCTCCTGCCAAAGGTCTTTTATGATCAGTTTTCCTTCGGCAAATCTGTAGACAATAAGACATTTATCTTTGTCCTCACCTCCAATTCACCTTCTTATGCCCTTCTACTTATCTCTTCAGGCTGTACCCTCCCAGGGCCTTACTTGTAAGCTAATTCTCAGCCTGAAATGTGATCCAGTAATGTCCTTATTTTTTACCCCAAGTATTTCTTAACTGATATTTAAATGTTTGTATTTAGTGCAAACACCATGGATGCAGATTTTTATACTCAGGTAAGAAGAAAAAAAACTGGAAAGGAATATGCCAAGATATCAATAGTACCTAATGAAGGACTATGGTATTGATGCTTCTATTTGCTTATTTAGTCTTCTCTATAGTTTTCATTCCAACATATTTGACAATAAACTTTGATCATCAAGAGGAAAAAAATATGTAACCCTTTGACTGATGTTGAAAACCAGTGGTCGATAGACTATTAGCCACACTGTGTTGTCAATGCTTGTACACAGGGCAAGTAATCTACAGGTTGCCATAGCAACAACTCACCTTTTTGTCTAACCCCATCCCTTCCAAAAGTGAATTACTTGTCTGGCCCCTGAAGGCATCAGAGATCCTGATCATCCTTATGAAGATGTTTGTCTTCTAAACAGTAACGCCTAGAAACCTTCCAGACTCAAAAAATAGAATTTCTCCTAGGCACTTTGGGGCCTCATGACAGGCCAGAGGGGAGAAACATTTGGTGTCCTCGATTATTATATCTGCAAGTAGCCCACTACTCTGCCCCTCTTTTTGGCAAAACCAAAAGAAATTGTCATTATTGTTCTTTATTTCCCATATCTGAGAATCACCTCCCCCCTTTTGAGATGAATTGATAACTTAAGCAGAGGAAAAGTAGGATCCTGCAGCAAAGTAATAGACTAGACAATTTAACAGTCACAGATCCAGGAATGAGGCATATAAAGTAGTGTAGACTTCTAAATTCAAGTACCCTTCACTGCCTTGCTGGTCCTAATCTAATCTAATCACTGTTTTTCTGAAGTTCTTGCACATGGTCAGGAGCACTACCACTTTATAGCTGTGTGACATTGAGCACATTACTTCACAGTTCTATTACTCAATCTTTATCTGAAAAACAAAACTAATAATAATCCCTTTCTTGTGAGGTTGTTGAGAGAATTAAATGAGAGAAAACACATAAGGTAGATAGCTTAAAGCTTGACACATAATAAGCACAATACCAGTTGCCTATTATAACTATCATCATCATCATAATCAGCATCATCTATTTATTATTCTAATCCCTAGTGTTATAGACAACAAAGAACCAAATGCTCAGGGTATGAACATATTTCTTTTGACAATCTCATGCAAGAACAGAAGTTTCAAGCTTCCACCATTGTTGATGTGAATTTTGGCTTCACTGTTCACTAGCTATGTAACATTGATTAAGTTACTTAATGCTATGGGTCCCTCCAAAATGCAGGTGTTGTCAATGTGATAGCAGTAAAAGGTGAGGCCTTTAAGAGATGATTAGGCCATAAGGCCTACTTCCTCGTGATTAGGATTAAGAGCCTTATAAAAAGAGGCTTCACACGGAGTCCTGCTAGCTTGCCCTTTCACTCTCTATGTCACATGTGCAGAAATCAGCAAGAAAACCCTCACCAGACAATGACACTTTGATCTTGGACTTCCCAGCCTCTCATAGTTCCCCAGAACTGTGAGAAAATAAATGTCTTTTTTGTTTGTTTATATAAGCTATCCAATCTCAGGTATTTTGTTACAGCAGCAAAAAATGGACTAAGATACTTAGCTATTCTGAACTCAACTTCCATCATCAATAAATATTAAAGCAATATTAATAAGACAAAGATGATTGAAGCATCTGTTTTACGAGTCCAATATAAAGATTTAATACATAACGCAGCACCCAGCATAAAGTATATGCTCAATAAGTGATCATCCCCTTCCCTACAAAGATGACAGCCAAATTTCACATACTTTTGACAAGTGAGAATAGTCTAAGAAAAAGTTTCAAAATAAATAAAATTTCTAATCAGTATTCTTCAATCTACATGGAATGTAGTTGACTTCTCATCTCCAAAATGGCCATCAGTAGTATATTGCTGCCAGTCTGTCCTGAGACACCCCAGTACATAGACTGAGACACCCTCATACACACATTGAGACACTCCTTACACACATGCTGAGGTTCACACCTCATTTTATCCCAGGTGCGCTTAGAAGCCATTTCTATAATGTAAACCTTTATAATTCCCCTCTCTGGCAAATTTACATGTATTGGGTCCCACTACCTTAAAGCCTGTGTAGAAGACTGGTTAGTCCTCTAAAGTCCATTTGATTGATAATGGTTGTACATTTAATTGACCACCCTTATTTTTGGTAAGACATCTATGAATAAGAATAAATACCAGGATTTGATACTCTCCATCATTCCTGGAACAGAAATCACCTCCATCCTCACAGCATACTATGACATATATTATCCCAAGAAATACTTGCCCAGAACAGAAGATCACTCAATGGGGCTTATCAAATTTCCATTACTCTCCAGGGTTTGTTTTCAAATACTCTCTTTACTGTGTCCACCAACCTTGGTCAACTATATCACAAAAATTCCTTGATTTCAGTCAGTACCCCACATTGGAAAGACCCATTACTAACCGCAGTACCCATGCTGTGTAATATTCTATCCAAGAACTCCTAATTCTGAGATAGTACTAGGACTCAAGATAATGGTGTCCCTAACTACAGTACACAGTATACTTGATTTTGCAACAAATTATCTCAGGGGTCTTTTCAGGGAGTCAATTTAGAAGATATTTCTAGACAAAGTAGCCTTTATCAACCCTTCTAAATCATATCACACGAACAACAAGCTGCCTACTTTGCCATCATAACACCAGTTACAACACAAGTATTTGTTTCCTATGTGTTCAGCACTAGGCTAATCAATTTACATGGATCATCTCATTCATCTTATGGAAATGCTTCAAGATAAGCATTACTTTCCTGCATTTACAAATGAAGACACAGGCTGAGAGAAATTAAACAACTTATTTAAGTCCACAGAGCTTATAAGTGGCATATCTAGGATTCAAATGAAATTCCTCAACCTGACTCCAAAGCTAACATCTCATATTGCTATCTTTAAGTTTTATTTTTATTTTTAATTGACAAATAATAATTGTATATATTTATGTGGTACAATGTGATGTTTCAATGCCTGTATACACTGGAGAATAAGCAAATCAGGCTAATCAACATATCCATCATCTCACATATCTGGTTGCATGGTTTACATTTTTTTGGCACCCAAATAAAGATCTTTAACTCTTCCTAAAACCAGCCTTCTTGAGGAAGGTTTCTGAAAGGTAAATGAGGATAAAGCCTGAGGTGCTGGAAGAATGTGGCTTTTAGTCAATCCCCCTCCTCCATCTTCCCTGCTCCCCCCAGACCCCTAAGTTGTGGTAAGAGTTGATTTTTAACAGGAAACTCGAGAAGCTTTAAAAGTCCACATAAATGGCCTATGGTTCTTCAGGTCACAGGTGGAGGTGTTTGGGGGTTTACCTGACCTCCAACCAGTGATGCAGTGAGGCCAACCCCACAATCAGGCCCAGATGCCAGTGAGTTGCTGCTGGGGAGACAGAAAGAGTCAGTTCTTGTCTTCTCCTGCCCTGCAGCTGCAGGAGTAGCTGGCTCAAAGGAGATGCAGAGAAACATGTGAGAAAACATAACTAAGGCTAATGCCATCACTGGTGGAAATTACACTCTATTATCATTAGTTCAAATAAGAATAATGATATTGAATTAGCTTACAGGTATTTTTTTTCTCTTTGTAAAATAGATACATCTATAAACTTGCCTATAAAGTAAATTTTGGTGTCATGCAAATCTTGTTTTCCCATTGACTGCCTTTATAAAATTAAAGATGGTTTCTCCTAAGCTCCAGAAACAGTGGCCAAGATGGATAAGAGACTACACTACCTAGCATTGTTTTAAATCGAGATTCATCTACTTTGTAAAAAAAAATCTTCAACCTTTTATGACAATTTTCCATAGACATATTCCCAAACCACAGAGCATTCCCCACTCTCAGGAAATTCTCAGAATCTGCATCTTCCTCTTCCTCCTCCCCTTAAAGCACACCCTGTCTTATAAAGGAATCTAGGCCGCAATGCTGCTCTTACTAAGAGAAGGGGCCACTTGAGTCAAAACGCTTCTTATTCAATACTCTACATTTCATATCATCTCACACTTTATCAATTCTAAGACACATATTTATCCACATTTTATCATCTCTAAAATTAAGGTGCTTACCAGTGATAGTGTTTCTATTATAATTGGCAGCATTTTTTCACTCAGTGGCACATAAAATGATGTGCCTTACAGTTGATGATATCTTAAATTTGAGAAAATATGATTGATGCTTAAATATTACCAGTTTGAAAATTCTCTAAAATGAGCTGATTCCCAGCAAGAGGTAGTCCCTCGGGAGCTTGCTTCTTATATACAAATAAGCAGAGAGGCCTTTATCCTGAAAGCCAGATTCTGCTATGGTTATGCAGACAGTAAATTATAAACTACAGTCATGCTCACATACCCCAAACCCAAAATTAACCACCATAATGGGTTGACCACCATTAATCCATTTGGCAAGCATTTATTTAGCAACTACAGTGTGCCTGTGTGTGCCAGTCACTGTTGTAGGCACTGAGGATACAGCCGAAAATAAAATGAACAAAATCTCACCGCTTACAGAGCTTGCATTCCTGAAGGAGGGATGAGGGAAGGCATATATCAAATAGGCACACACACAAAGAAAAACACATAAAGTAACTTCAGACAGCAACAAGTGATACAGAGAAAATAAAAGTGACATTACAGTGATGAGATAGGTCGTTACATTAGACTGGGTGGTCAGGAGAGACCCTTTGAGGAGGGAACATTTGGGCTAAGACATGAGTGATAGGAAGAACTTGGGATGCAGAGACCTGGGGATAGGAAACTCATTAAATCTCAAGAGTACAGAGAGAGGATAAAGCAAAAATTTGGTGAGTACAAATAACAAAAGTCCAGGAGATAAAGCCAGGTGAAGGAAGTGAGGGAGAGTATTAGGAGGGACTGAATAGGCCGGCCAGGGTTAAGATGTGTGACCCTCACCACTTTGAGATCCATCTCAACAGGTGGTGAAAAAGTGGGGAATCTCTCAGGCTGAGACTTTTTCACTCTCCTTTCTGTTGTTTGTTTTTGGTGCTGCTGCAAGAAAGCTCTTCAAAATGATAGTCTTTGCCTGGAAATTCATATAGGTTTTCCTATGCAACCAGAGTTTTGAGTCTTACTCTTGGGAGGGAGAGAAGCACTTACTAAGCCCCAAGACAAGTCACCATCCTTCTGGGTTCATGTAGAAAACTCTGCCTGGCCTGACCTTTCTGTTTCTACTGTCAACTCATCAGAGATGACACTTAGAGAAAAAAAAAACCAGGATTTGCCTAAAAAAAGAGAAAAACAGACTTTCTCCACCTTTCTTTCTCCCCTTGTTGATACGTGAGGCACCTACCTGTGTGTTGGTAATGCTGCCTGCTTCTCGCCAGATTACAGACAAGCAATGTAGAGTGCAGGAAAACAAATCTTCGGGTGCTGCAAGCATCGCCTGTGAATTGGCTCCTGCTGCATCATGCCGCCAGACCCAGAGTGTATGGGGAGGAGGAAAACAGCAAACACTTCTGCATCCTTGAGCTTACTGACCTTCGGCCTTAAGTCAGCAATAGCATATCACTCTGAAATCACAGAACCTTGGGCCCCATGCATTCTCCTTTTAATCCCCTTCCTGTCAATCTGAATATTTTCAACCTCTCTCCTATCACCTGGGCAGCAGCAGCAATCGTTAGCCTCCACTGCACAATGCATCTCACTGAAGCACAACTGGGATGCTTCACCCCCTACTCACAGAAAATATGCCTCCAGGGACATCGGGAAGGTCTGAGGGTGCCGAAGGGGTCTGGTGTTCTGTCTCATTGTTTGTGGGCAGTGGTAGCCACACTGTGTGCCCCTGGGACTGGGAACGGGCTATGGAAGAGGCTGGGCAGGACCTCTAGCCCCCGATGTCCCCAGAGCAGTTTCACTATCTGTTCATATGCAGTGGCTCTGCAAAGGATTGCATTTTTTAAAAAACAGTTTTGTTTCTTAAAAAACTTGAAGCCCTTTGGTAGTGAAATAGAAATGGATTTTAGTCCCAAGACGCCAAGTGCGTATCAAACAATCCTGGGCACATCAGCCAACCTCTTTAAACCTCAGTGTCCTCGCTACAGAACATAGTTTTCTCAGCTTTACACTATTGACATTTGGGGCTGGATACTTTCTGTTGCGGGGGCCATCCTGTGCATTGCAGGATGTTCAGCAGCAACCTGACCCCTACTCAGTAGATGCCAGCAGTACCCCCACTCCCACAGATGTGACACCAAAAATGTCTCCAGACCTTGCTCATTGTTTTCTCTGGGGCAAAATCACTCGTGTTGAGAACCACTGCTGTAGAATCATTAAATATTTACCTGTCTTACAGGACTATGGTGAAGATTAAATGAGATTATGTATGAAAAGGTGCTTTGTAAACTACTATTATTAGAAGTCTTCAGGAAACACCTGATGTGCATCGTGACATAAATAAATAATTGTACAATCAATCTTGAATTGGATGAGGAAGCCACGATGTGCCATCAGAGTCACAAGATGTTTATCTTTTTGTCTATCTCTTTAAATCTTCGTGATACTTCATCTTTGTCAATCTATAGCCAGTCATCAATTATGCCAGGATGATACAAGTCCTAAGACCTAAAACATTTAGAACTCAGCAACCCTGGATATTAACCCCTGATTCCCTAGAGTGAAAACAAAATAAGTGCATTTGGGTCAACTGAACAGGGCTGAATCTACACGCATTGGTTTATTTGTGTTTTGCTTTGCTCATTTAGATAACTTGCTCTGAGTGTCCACTGTATAAAACACATTACAGTTAATGGCTTCAGAAATAAGAATGAATGGGACAGAGTCTCCAGATCTGAGGCCCACACAGTCTAAAATAGGGGTCAGCAAATTGCCCACAGCCTGTTTCCATAAAGTGTTCTTGGAACACCGCCACACCCATTCCTTTGTTTGTTGTCTGTTGCTGTTTTCATCCTATAAGGGCAGAATTGAGTAGTTGGGACAGTACTGTGTGGTCCACAAACCCTAAAACTTTGACTATCTGGCCCTTGTACAGAAAAAGCTTCTAAGGGGAAGATAGACACAAAAAACAACCAGGTATCTATCGTTCAACCCTCAGGGAAGATCTCAGGAGGCAAATTTACATTTCACCAGATACCTCCAGGATTTTCCAAGGGTAGCATGAATAAAATGATTTGATGTTTATAGAGCTGTACTAAGAACCAGCACTATATTCCCACTTTATGTACATCACAATATTTAAATCTTACTAATTATCTTTGGAAGGTATCATTTTTCCTATTCTCCAGATGAGGAAAGTGCAGCACAGTCATTAAGGAACATGCCCACGGTAGCCACAATTTGACTTCACACAGTCTCACGGGCACCTATGTCGTGACCACTGAGCAAGCCCTATTCTCCACTACAACTTACCCTTTCACAGAGTAAGAGGTTTGAGCTTGTGGCGGACACACGCCACCTTCATACGTGACCCTGCAGCTCCTTGAACACATTTTCACTGTTGTCAATGGAACTCTGTGGCCCAAAAGTACAGGCAGATAATCAGGCCAGAGGGAAAGCCCTTCAGATAGAACTAAGTATCAACATGACCACCTGGGCAAAAGACATCATCCTGCATGGACATAAGAACCATGATTGCTATCAGCCACATTACAACAAGATTTTACATAGCCAAGAGTTTTGTGTCAAGAAGGAAAAACTACGCCACCACCCACAGCTGTGTTAGAACCAGTGTAGGTGCCTTGAAACACTCTGGCCATTTTAGGAAGGTGATAACGTCCTGCCCATCCTCCTCGCCTGTAGGATACCAACAGGAAGCTGATGCTCCTCATTGAATTAGGTTCCATTCAATTGTTTGATTGGGTTTATTAGTCCCAAGAGACTCAAAATCTACTTGACCAGGGCCCAAGGATGAACACATTTTGGATCTTTCTCTAGGTCAGACTTCACTCACTCTTACTTATTGACACTGCATAGTAAAATCTAGTACACTTTCCAAACCTCCTAAAGAGTCAGCCCATTTTTAAGCTGTAATCTCAGGCAACTGACTAAGCTCCAGAAGTATCCTATGACCGTATTTATTTCAGAGGTTTCAAACTTGATTTCCTCGAGCTCCTTAGGAACTTTGTGGACGTTTCAGAGTCTGTCAAGAGACATGGAGAAGGGAGGGTGCAAGGGAAAGGTTATGCTGTCATTAATTGGGGTCTCCCACCTCTGCCCCCACTGTATCTGCTTTATGCATGTAATTTCCTCATAAGGGTTTATGTTTTTAAAAAGATTCTGCTACTAAGAAATTCCAAAACTCCTCATCCATAGGGTAGCTCTCCCATTTTTGAAAAACCAAACTGAAGAGCAATGACAAAAATTAGTTCAAGGTCACAAAGCCAAACAATGACTGCACTGCACCCAGAATCCAAGTTTCTGGACTCCTTGTGGGAGGTGGGAATACACTTTAAAATATCAGGATTTTCTGCTTTAGGACATTCTCACAATTGAGTTCAAATTTCAGCTTTCCACTTACCATTGGTGAGATCTTGGGCAAGTCATTAACCTCCCCTAATTGCACTTTCCTCTAGGTAAAATGGGGATAATAGTGCAGTGTCTTTGTGAGAATTTACAAGATACTATGTGTAAAGTGCCTAGCAAGTGCTGGTGTTTCATAACTAATAGTTATGATCATTATAAATTACAGGTACTCTAATAAACAGTCATTCTCTTGTCCCTTCCTTCCCACTTCACCGAGGAGGTACAGGAACAGGATTCACAAAATGTCCTACCAAATGGGATGAGGGCTGTACCTGCAGGATGGAGAGGCAGAAGGGCATTGTCCTAAAGTAACGTCTTCCGACCAGGCGAGGAAGATAACAGGTTATCAGAGAGCTAGAGGAAGGTGGGGAAACGTAACTACAAGATTTGTTGTGATTAACCAGCAGCAGCCCTCAAAAAACAGCTGAGGATGCCCCCCGCCCTCTAAGTTCCGCTCAATCATGCTAACATCACTGGTAATGCAACAAATTCCATCGGCTGTTCTAACCCCGGGCTCTACTCACCCTGCCTCCTCCCAACTCCCTTAAATAATGGCTAAGCAAATGCCTCTGAGACCATCTTCAGCTAATTTCCTTCAAGACATGCAAGCTGCTAACGCTGGGAAGCACAGATAGTGTGGAATAGCAAATATGGCCAAAATTAGATTAAAATAACCTCCTGATAAACAAATTACTAAACCGAAAATAAATATTGGACTAGCGTGGCCAAGATAACTAAAAGAACAGCACCACCACATGGTAAAAAGAGGACCTACATGTGTTGTTGTCAGTCCCTGTAACAGCCACCCAACTTACAGGGTTAAAGAGGGCAGAGAAGGGGGTCACCCAGGACAGGTAGCGTACACTTTTAACTTAAACTTTTTAAACTCTTTTATATACTTATGCAAAAGACATGAATATTTGGCAGAGAAGACCAGACTTAAAGCCAAGAAAAGAAAAAGCCATGTGCCAGTTGAACATAGCACTGCATAACAGGAGTCTGTAATCCTTCCCATTCCTGTTCCCTTTCTCTCTCTCACCTCACCATTCATCAGCCTTGCCTGATGCTCAGCCTCACAGCAGAGACACTGGCCCCTCACACAGCTACGCTGGCACGTTGGGCACCTCTCGTTAGGTCCCAGTCAGATGCTTACAAAGAGTGGACCCGTGCAATGTTCTTTCCTAACGTAAATAACAGATGCTCCTACCCAAAGTAATTCTTCTAATACTTATGAGGTACTTATTTAGCTTTCCTTCAGCATTTGGTCTTTACTTTTTTTTTTTTTTTTTTGGACTAAATAAACTACCCTCATTAATTCTTCTCAGTCCAGCACAGAATTCAGATCCCAAGGGGCTGGAAACTGGCAGGTAAGTCCTGCAATCCACTAGCAGTGTGAATTACTTAAGCTTTTCAATCTTCAGTTCCTACACCTACAAAATGGGGATTATAGTACCTCCTTGATAGGCTAACTGTATATACAATGACTGACATACTAAGAACTCGATAAATGGTAGATATGTGGGTTGTCATTTCAAACCAGCAGCGTGATGGATATACCTTGCTATGCTGCATTCATACACAGTCAATCACAGCAGCCCATCCCAGTGTGACAAATGCAAAAATCTATCAATACTACTTGAAGCAGACTTTTGGCTTATCACAGAAATATAGTGCATGCTTCTCCAGAGGTTGTGGTAGAAGAAGAGACATCAGCTCCCTAATCACACCACAGTTTGATTTTTTCTGGGGACGGGAATATGGCTGGACTATTCACCAAAGCATAGTGAAAGTAAATGTATGAGGCTTAAGTCAGGAAACTGAAATTCTCTCCTAGTCAACATTAATGTATTAACTGCTCTTCTGGGGATAGCCCAATGAAAGGTAAGGGGAATCCAGTAAGGGTCCTAGCCTCTGTGAAGCTATACCCAGTAGGAAAAAGCATGCTTATAAACCCACATGCAAAACATACATGACTCATTGATTATAGTATGGTTAGTTCTCAGAACTATAAATATGAGGATCTACGAAGAGATTTAACAGGGAACCTAACACTGGGCAGAAGAGGGGAGCAGGTAGTATTCAAAGAAAACCCCTGGCAGAGCTCTCTGTGCTGAGCCCTACGGGAGGGCCTGTGTTCACTGGGCTTGACACATTCAAAGTCTCAGAGATCTGGGAGAGTCACTCCCCCTCTCTGGTCCTCCCTTTCCCCTTGTGAAAATGGCGGGCGTGGATAAGATCAATAGCTTTCTGGGTTCGCAGGAGTTCTGTGTTTCTGTGACTGTGTATCATAGGCCACTTTGGGGGGAATGATGGGAGCTGGACAGTCGTGGTTCTGAGCTCTCTATTCAAAAAAGGCACGTGTTAATAAGTTTGATTTTGCCATTCCACACTGTGTATGTATTTTAAAGCATCATGTTGTATACCATAAATATAGAAATTTTAATTTTTCAGTTAAAAAATAAGAATACATTTTTAAAAACAAATGTTTGAACACCACTGGACCAAGTAAACTTGAAAGTGTTTCCCGGCTCTAACAGTCTGACTCCATGGCCCTCATCTGGAAACTAAAGGAGCAAACACACTCCATGGACAGAACCTTGGGTGCACCATGCTTGTCAAGGCAAAGCAGAGCCTAAAGCCAAGAGGATATTACAGGCGGCGTGGAAACAGAATTTACATGCAAGTCCCATGAAGGCTGTGTTGATCCACTGGTCAACTCGTGTATGGTCATGAGATCAAAGGATCGACAGTGCCTACCCTCCTAAAGCATCTGTTGTTATTCTGAGGTCTCCTTGGAGCTCCCAGAATTCTTATAAAGACCTTCATTTGGTGCATTTCGAAAATGGCTGCTTCTTTGATATTTTGCAGTAGAGCAGTCACTCGGCCACTACGTCCTCCGGTCTCTACATTGCTGATTGCTGGGCCACAGCAGATGACCGCTGAGACCATGAGGCTGTCTGTACACCATCAGGCTCTTGGCACCAAGAAGGTCCTCCCTTCCTACAATCCCATAGCAACAGGCTGCCGGGCTGTCCCTGTGAGCCAGCCAGACAGAGCATTAACTAGGAAGATCCGTAAGAAGTCTCGACTTCCTGCCAAACTTCCCATTAGCTCTCTTGCTTCTTTCCCTCCCGCCTTTCTTCTCTGTCTCCCTTCCTTTGCTAACTTGCTTTCCTGTTCCCATGCCCCGGCCATGCCCCAACTTCTGAAAACTTCCAGGCTTCTCTAAATGCTAATTATTAAGCTAGAGAATGGTCTGAAGTAGACTCATTATTCCCTTATTAAGTTTTAGGGTCTGAACCAGAAGGTGTTTTCTTATTGCAAGAATATGACCTTTAAATCTGGGCAGCAAGGTTAATACCAAGACATTATTTGAAGATTCATTCCTGGAGCCAGTACAAATCAGGCATAATCTCATTGCCGCACGCTCACTCAGGTGCCGCTTCCAGGGTCGCAATTTTTCAAAAATGCATTTATGCCTAATGCTCTTGAAAGGGAGTCTAGGGAGCAAAATGAAAGAGGGAGGGGAGGATAGAGCAATGAGAAAAGGAAAAGAGAATGAGGATAAAAGAATAAAACAGAGATGGAGGTAGAATTAGAGATGACATAAAGGCAGAGTGGAGGCAGACAGCGAGAGAGAGAGAGAGAGAGAGAGAGAGAGAGAGAGAGAGAGAGAGAGAGAGAAAGAAAGGACAACATGCTGTTTTGATTTATTGGAGGAAAAAATGCCTGCAATAGTAAATAGCACTATTTCTTAATCAAAGCTTTATTAAATTTTGGTAATAAAAAGCTGTGTTTTTGGATAGGATCAAGCATAAAAGGACAAAGCTTTCAATACAGGAAAATTTAGGATGGGATTTGTGCATGTGTGGGTGGAGAGGAAGAAAGGCATGAGATTTGGATTCTAGCCCACATAGATACAAAACAGAACCCTGAATGAGCAATGATTTTTAATTTGTAGGATCCCAAATTGCCGAGACAAAATTGAAAAAGAGGCCTAGGACCTCCAAGATTGTTTTGCCTGCTATTGCCCAGAAACCAAAAGAGACAGGAGATGTGTTTTGGTTCATTTCTCTCTTCCTACCTTCCACTCATCCTGTGTCTGTTTTTTATGCAGCACCTACTAGATAAAAGAAAGGGCTGAGGCCAATAACGGGATCTTCCTGTTGTAACCTGGGCGCTCTTTCCCTCCTTTCTGTTGTTACTGTGAGTGAGCCCCAAGTCTCCCGATCCCTCAGGGCTGCTTTTTCTGTTACTGGTGGGGATCTCCTCCACCTGCCACAACTTGATAGGGACTTGATGACCTCAGATTCCCAACCCACCCTAGTGTTTACTGTCCCAGGGGCAATAACTGCCCCCAAGATAGTAGATCTTTAGTTCTGGCTTTATTCAGACTGGGGAATGCTCTTTCTTCACACAATTACAGAGATCTACTACAATGACCAACTTTTACACTAACTGACAAGCAAATGTCAAGGCCAGGATAATCACTGAGCCAAAAGAAGTATGCCTATAGGTTCTCACACACATTCCCAGATTTCAATACCAGATTATGAGGTTTTGAATTTTAGACAGAAACTGACTTTCTGCATTTAAGTTCAACTGATATAAATGCAGTCTTGAATCCAAATCCACCAGCATTTCATGTCAGGACTTAATTATGCATGACATACAGACAATAAGAAGCAACTGGAAAATTCCATGCCACTCATATGCCCTGCAGCAACCTTAGCCTCATTAGAGTGGTCCCATTCACATATGAAAAGGGACTTCCAAAAAATGGAATTATTTGTTGGAGGAAAAGCCCCTTGTAGCACAGGCTTCCCCTGCTAGGTAAGTGTTCTATGAACCCACTGGCATCAGTCACCAGTGAACCAGCAAGCACTGTTGTGAGAGGCTGAGTTTGATTTACAAGCACACCTGCCTATACCACACTGAGGGTTCAGCAGTTTTTGACCAAAAAAATGGCATGACCCCTGTGCCCCACCCTCCGTATTCAACTTGATCTCACTCCTAGTGACTTTTTTTGTTTCCCCAGATGAAAGACATCCTCAAAAATAAACATTTTGCCGATGTGGAAGTGGTGAAACAAAAATGACAGAAGCACTAAAAACTGATGAGTTCAAAACCTGTTTTGACCAGTGAAAAAAGCATGTCTGTAAGAGTATTACATCAAATGTAGAGTACTTTAAAGATGACTGAAGTTTAAACATGTAAGAATCAATACACATTGTTTTATAAATAAATTCTTGGGGTTTTTTGGGGTCTCCTCTCATGTACCCAAAACTTCCATGCCATGCAATACTCTGATTAGGCTGGTAGAACAAAAATAGTGACTGCCTGATATGCCGTTACTGCTCCTCCCCAAATTCACAACAGACTCTGCTATTTAAATGCAGTCTTCTTTTCTGCTGAGCTCAAATATGATCTCAGAATTCTTCAGCCCACATGCTGGAGTTGCCGCTGTTATGAAACTTATTTGTCCTCCTTGTTCTAAGACCACTGAGATCTTCTAGAACCCATTTCCCTACCAGGTATTTTGTATAGTCCATAAAACTCAAGAATCTATCACAGAAACAAAGAACTGAGTACCATATGTTCTTACTCATAAGTGGATCCTGAACATTTACAATAATACTACATGAAAGGGATTGGCAATAGTGGGAAACTGCCGGGGGAGGGGGCATACAACATCAATAAGGGTACCTGATCTCAAATCAGGTGAAGTGGGGCCCAAAGGGAAGCCTAAATTTTACCTGTATGATGACCATTTGTACACCTAATCCTGAACTGTACTCCACATCTTTAAAATTTTTTTTAAATTACTTTGCAGATGCTCATAAGGATGTTCTGCCCTCGATGTTCTAACCACTTATTAACTCATCTGAATGGTGCTGATGCGGAGGAATTTAAGATCAATTATTAAAGAAGGAAATTCCTGTGAAGTACCAAAAAAAGTATTCAGGGAGGGGTCCTCTGGAACGTTGAGTAGGCTTCAACTCCTGTGTGAATTCAAAAATACATCAGTGATTCTTAACAATAGGCAATTTTGACCTTTACCCTGAGGGTAAGGGGATATTTGGCAATATTTAAAGATAATTTTGTATATTATAACTGGGAGTGATACTGGCATCTGGTGGGTAGAGGTCAGGGATATTGCTAAATACCTTGCAATGCACAGAAAAGCCCGTAACAACAAAGAATTATCCAGTCCCAAAATGCCAATGGTGCCAAGGTTGAGAAATCCTGATATACATTAAGGCTGAGTATTTAGTGGTCAAAAGAATGTTACAGAACCTCTCATCCAACTCTCTTGTGCTATAAACAAAATACCTAAAACCCAGACAAAGACCTGTATAGACATCTCGGTAGAATTGCAAACAACCCCATGCAACTTCTAATGGGCCACTAAGACCTGTTTTATACATGGAGGACAGTAAGTCCATTTGAGGTAGAAAATAGAGATGAGACAACAAATGTTAAGATTATTGGTTCTACGCACAGATTGTTGGATTCTGTAGTAGGGGGCAGTATTGCTATTTTTATACACGTAAATATCACAAATAACTCATTCACTTAAAATTTTAGACAACAAATACTTATTTTCAGGTCCTTTATTGTGCTGAGGCAAGTAATACAATGATCAATAAAGATGATTTTTCCCCCAAAAGCTTGCAGTCTGCTGGGAGAGATGGACAATGGCATTTTCAATACAGTGTAATCAATGCTGAGATGGGAGAGCCTATGGGAGGATAGAGAAGGGGCATTTGACCCAGTTATGGTAATCAGGGAAAGTAATTTCAGAGGCAGTGATGCCTGATATAAGCTCTAAGAGGAGAAAAGAAGTCAGAAATTCTAAAAGCTGACACCCAGCACAGAACAGTCCACCTGCTAGTGGTAGAGGCTGGTGTTGAAAACCTGGCTAAATGGTCTGAGCCTACACCAAGTCATATTTGCACTGACGTTTCTCTTGGACCAAGCAATCACGTTTCTGATTGATGTAGTTAGTAACTGGCATGTGACTACATGCAGATTTTTATACATGATAGGTACTTTTTATATTAGGACACTCAACTCTAAGCTTAATTGGCTGAGTGTGTGTGTGTGTGTGCGTGCGCGTGCATGCGTGCGTGCGTGTGTGTGTGTGTGTGTGTGTGTGTGTGTGTGTAAAGTAAGTTGGCCTTACTCAGTCTTCAAGACTCCCTACCCATGAAACATCAAGTCTTCCATGACTAAGGTTGGGCTGTGGGAATTCAGGAGGAAGACTCTTTCCTGAGATATGGCATTCATGGGCTGGCCTATCAGGTTTTTCTCAACATCTTTACCTCCTGCAACTTAACCCTTCCTCCATAGCTGCATCAAATCCTGGACATTTGGGAGCCACAAAGTGAGCAGTTAATAATGAGAATGAAGATGCCAAACCTGTAGCAAGTTCACACTGAAAAATGAGGGGTCCTGTCCCCAGAACCTGCAGGTAACACTTTTCCATCCCCTTCTATCTCTAGGGCTTCATAACCTTCACTCCTCACTCTCCTGACCTGCTCTCACCACCTCTACTCTACCTGCAGGTCATAAAGCTGTGGATAGATTTGTGCTTCATATCAAGCTCCAATCAACCAAATGAATTCAAGCATCAATTATTCTTAAGTCTGTAAAGGGAAACGCCATGCGATTTGGCTCTTTCTTTGTGCTTACAGTTGACAGAGATGTATGGGTGGGGGGAGAGGTGTTTTTATTATTTATTTATTTATAAGTTTTATTAAAGTTTGCGTATTACCCACAGGCCTCAGGCTCCCTATAGAGAAACAAATATCACAATTGAAGCAGCTGGTTTCTAAGATGCCAAATTAAAATAGATGAAGAGGTAAGGAGGAAAAAAATAAATAAAAACATTAAGCTAAGACTTCTTCTCTCCCAAGTGCATCGTGCCTGCTATTATATTGCACACATGAAATTGACTCCCAATGTAATTAGGCCAGGGCTACTAGGGGAAAAAAATCCCCAAATCATTCAGACCCCCAGAGCTATTCTCCTGCAATCATTCAAGTAACTGAGAAAAGAACCAACTTTTTAATATAAATTTGTTACCAGCATCATTTCCAATACTCTGCCTGCCCAAGAATATGGAGTGATGAGCTGAGTTGAAAACCAAATGTAAGAATGCTGCTTTCTACCCAGCCAAATCCTTTTCTTCCATTGGGCAATCCCACTGTAAGATGGAGTTTAATCCAGCAATCCTTAGGGGCTTTTAACCCCATTAGAAAGAACTGGAGAGTACCCCAGGGTCTATGCATGTAGACACCATACCCTTTAGGGTCAATTTTCTTGGTGGTATTATGTACAGATAATATTTACTTTCTCTTTGCAGTCGTGTACCTGGAACATCCTTAATATTCAGCATCTCACCCCAAAATCCAGCACATGACTCTATTGCCTTATAGGTCAAAAGCAAGCTATGGGGATAGGAAAGTATTTTTCACTAAACTCAAAGGGGAAAAAATAACCACTCTTCAAAAAAGTTTCTTACTGGATTTCAGCAATGCTGCCAAAACTTCAATGGCTGCCCTGGGGAAAGAGAAAGGAAAGAGAAAAGTCAATGTTCAACAGTCTTTTTGTCAGCCCATGGATCCCATAGCCAGCGTGCTCACTGCTGCCACCCAACAATCCCATGATTAACCTGGTAGCAGGCATTCTATTGATCGCCCCACTGACCATTAGAGTCAATGAATGCAGAAATCACACTGAGCGAAGTATCTGTCTTGCAGATGGGTCTCAGGGGGACCCTCTGCTGCTGAAATTCTCTTCCTCTCTCCCTCTTGCCTCCCACCTTCCACCACCTTCTTTGCACAGAGAAACTTGCTTTTTTGTTGTTTATACCAGCCAGAGCCTTTGTTAGTCTCTTGATTTGTGCCTGGAAACATGTGGGGACTCTGGAGGATGGTCTGGGAGGGAGTGGGACTTGGAGGCTTAGTGAATGCAGCAGTGTAGCATAAACTTCTTGAAACACTCATGTCCCTGAGGACACAGTGGAAAATGCATTCACACATTGCAAAGAAAGGCTGTTTTCTTAGGGTGGAAAATGGCAATATCGGGATTTTTCTTCCAAATTCATTGCTTTCTTCCATGAAGGAATGTCATAGTCTTTTACAGCAAAAGGAAGCATCTGAGAATGAAAAATACTTTTGGCCTACATCTTAGTGATCTTTCAATCTGTTCCCTGAGTCTGGGAAGGTCATGCAAAGACTAACCCACAGGATGGAGAAACGTTTCACTGGCATTTGAAGGCACTGTGATATGATTCTGGAGAGGAGAACTGTGTTTTGCTTTTTGTTTTTTTGTTTTTCCTTTAAGACTAGAAGTATTCTGTTTGGCTCTAGTAACTTACCCGCAAGGCCTGTTAAGCAGTGATCTGTTCCCACTACCTCTGTGAGGATGGGGAAACAGGCCAAAGAAAATGGACCACTTCCAAAAATTATATAGACATGTGAGCAAAGCTGGGACCCCCAATCCAGGAATCTCACTAGTTGTACTTCAGATCTCTCTCTCTCACTGGCCCTGCCCTGGCCTCTGCCTGGTCAATAAAAGATGGTTATCTTTGCAATATATTAGCTAATACTCAGCAAAAGAGCAAGCAGTAAAAGGAAAATAAATGAATGGATAAACATAAACCCAAATAGAATAGAAATGTAGCCCTTGAGACACCACTGCTTCCCATAACCTATAAGGGAGTCCTGTAACAGCAAAGGTGTGAAGTTCACAGGTAGCACTACAAGACACAGCTGGGATGACACCCTCGGTCAATGAGACAATCAGCCACAGGGCACTTGTAAAGAAAGCAAGGCTAACTTTCATGGATGGACAACTTCATTTATCCTTTATATCTGTTTTCCTCTACTCTCAGCTTCTTTAATCCCACTCTTTTATAATCCCACAGAGTTTTGGCAACAGTGGACTCAAGAAGGAACACACTGAAGGTATTGCTGAGAATTCAAGGTAGTGTGGAAAATCTAGAAACCATAGTACATAGGGCCTAGCTTAAGTGGAGGCAAAAAGAAAATCAATATTTGGGGGAAAAACAAAGTATCCAAATCAATTTCATCAAAATGCTTAACAGAGAAGAAGGAAACCCTAAATGAAAAGAAAGAGGATGTTCCAAGCAAGGCACGCAGGCTAGTCCTAGCTCACAGACCAGGACTATAAGAACAGCAATCTTGCATTTCTGATTTGCATGGCACTTTTGCTTTGGGGAGCTCACAGATGAGATTGTGATCCATTAGATAACAATTTTATGAGAGACAGACCAGTAGTGGGGAGGGACAGGCAGCAGGCAGACCAGTTAGGAGAATGAAAGGTGACAAGTGCTCCAACCAAAAGAGTGACATGGAGGAAGAAGGAATGGGTTAAAGGCAAGTTTAAAGCCTTGCCATTCAAAGTGTGGGTCTCTGACCAGCAGCCTTATACTTCCTGAGAGCCAAACAGAAGTGCAGGATCTGTCTCTATCCCTGACCTGCTGAATCAGAATCTTTATTCTAGCAGATAATTCATATATACATTAACGTTTGGGAATAATTGGTTTGGAGGACAGCATCGGTATGGCTTGGCTACTCTTTGGAGGCTGAGAGAGAGATTCAAGGTGATCTCCAGTTCTCAACTCTCAAGAAAGTATCTAATAACATGTTAACATAACAAACAAACATGAATCCAAATAGTGACACCGCATAGCAGAAAACAAAGAGTGCATGTCACATTAGTCAAAGAATTGAGGTTGATTCTTGAGAGAACAGGAAAGATTTATTTATTTATAGGTCATAAGTGGGGACTAATTGTTTAGTGCAGCAAAGTGAACATTTAAGGCAATGAGGAGGGGATAAGACTTGAGGCCAAAGTCCAATATTCTAAAAAGTTCAGATTCAATTCTATGGGTGATAAGAAGCCATTTATTTTTTTAAAAAAATCAGGGCAATACATTGTCAAAGATAGATAGTTATAAGCAAAGAATAAGCAAAATGAAAGGTTCACGATTGAAGGAAAAGAAAAGGGAAGAGTTCATGATGGCCTGAAATATTTAGGCGTGGTAATGAGGGAATAAGAAAGCCATGAATAGACTAAAAGGGGAAGTTGAAGTGTTTAGAGAAAATAATTATTTTTATTTGGGACAGGCTGAGTTCAAGATGATGAGGATAAAACTAGATGAAACTGTTCAGAATTCAGTTGGAAGCATACATAAAGAATTCTGGAAAGCATCCAGAGTTGGGAATATATTGTTATGAATTACTGCAATAGTAACAGTAGTTGTAGCCATGGGAGCAAGTGATATCTGTGAGGACACTCAATCAAGAGCAGAATGGAGGGCTGACCCAGGAAAGCATCTCCACTGGAGGGAAGAAAACTTCTAAAGGAGTCAGAGAATGTATAGTTAAGGAAGGAGGAAGAGACCTGGGGGTGCTCAGTTTTGGAACTGAAAGTCATTAGATTATCTAAGCATGGTGCTTTTTTTCAAATGGCAAAATGTAAATCAATAGTTTTGTAAAGCCGATTTCATAGGTATTGACTATGTTTTTATATGAAATAGGAGAAATTGAAATGGAATTGAATGTATCAGTCATCTCACATAGCAAAGGATAGCAGTTATCTGAGAAACGTTCATTTCAATGCACATACATACATATGTGTGCCTACTGGGAATGTGATATAAATGTTCAAAAAAAGAAAGAAAAGCCTGTAAAGATGTTGTTTAGGATACAGTATCCATATAAGATCTGAACACCAAACATCCGGAATCAACTAATGAGCAAACTGAAAGCATTTGATCACCCATATGATACCCGGAATTCAGGCACTGGGTCACTCATGTGAATGTCATCAAGAGGCTCTTATTTTTGGTCTATTCAGAACTAAATGTTTGTAGTGCTGTTCCATCATCCGAACTCTGCTGCTCTCCTGCTCCTGCAGTGTAGCACTAAGAAAGAATCAAAACCCATCAGAGCCAAGGCAACCACTCTGTCAACAGATGGATAAACCTACAAAAAGCAAAAGTTTTTTAGCTGCTAAAGTTTAAATGAATAAGAAAACAGTCAGTAACTTCCATTCCAAGAAACCAGGCCCACTGTATTGAGTGAGGCCCCAAAGTTAGTGCCTTTGGAGGGCAAGACTGCCTCTGGACTAACAGTTCTGATAGCTCCACTGATTTTATAGACAAGTACTTTTGGGGATGGCACTGTTTTCTTAAAATGTAAACCCATACCATCAACCCACATTGTTTGAGCTTCCCAGTGGGGTGTCCATGTGCGACAGAAAATAGAAGTGCCAAAAATGTCCTCCATCTGATTGTCCTTGTGTTTATATCAATGGAGTCATTTTAGAAATCTTTGCAGAGCATCCTGTTCCAAGAGAACTACAACAACAGCCATAGGCAAAGTGGAATGGCTTCTGTCCTATCCATTTTCACATTGTAGGATAGCTCAGTCAAGAGTCTAGAGGTCACAAGTCACTTCTACTCTCTTGCTAAGAAAGAGCTAAGCTTAAAATACAGGCAAATTTGCAAGTATATTCCTTACAGAAATTTAGCAAAAATCCTCAGGATTGCAGCAATTCACTTCTCCAAACTGAAGTAAGTTTTAAGAGTTATTACAAGAGAGTATTTTATAATTATCACCACTATTTAGGGAACCCCTATAAATGCCAAGCACCATGTTAAGTGTCCTATATACATCATTATATATCACATTTAATCTTTACAGGAATACTAGAGAGTGAAATTATTAGTCCTATTTTACAACCAGCAACAATGAAGTTCACAAAAGGTAAATAACCTGCCCAAGGTCCAGCAGCTAACACAAGGCAGAATTGAAATACAAGTCTAATTCTCTGACTCTAAATCTAGAGCTCTTAGACTCTTCTCTCTACCTTTAACCTAATTCCAGAAGGACTCCAGAATATATCTCGGTGCAAGTTCTTTATCTTTCAAATAAGGACTAAACATGACAAGAGGATAGGTATCTGGTCCAAAGTCATAGGATTAATACATTGCAAAGCCAATGAAGCAAACAAAATATTCAATTTGAGGCTATTGTTTGACTCAGGTTTCTATATGGTACATTTTGGCTGCAGCTAGAGTGGCTTTAGGCATTCAGTCATGGTCATGGAGACAAAAATGGAGAACTCAAATGGAAGCAAATCACCAACATCTTTGAATGCCAAGACTGCGTTGCTGAATTAAGAAGTAGAGGGCTTGGGCTTAAAGCTTCGAGCAGCCATTTTTGTGGTCTTGGGTTTCGGATTTAATTGATCTCTCTGAATCTCATAAGTCCCTCATCTATAAAGTGAACATAATAAGACCTAACTAATGGGATGGTGTTAAGAGTGAGATAAAGCAAAATTTAAATTATCAAATTAAATCAAAATTCTACTACAATCCCTGAAACATAACATTAACCTGAATGGCATTATTGGATCATGAAGGGTGGAATGAGTATTGACTGAGGAAGAAGGCTTCTCTTTGTATATGTATTTGCAGGCAGGAAACCTGCAGGGTCATCATTTTCAGCCAAGAAAGGTCCCTGCAAAGAAATAGGCTCCTGTCCCAGGGTACATGGAGAAAAATATATATATTTGAAAATCAAATATTCTGTAGCTCAGATGGCCTAAATATAGCAAATGTCACCAATATTAGTTACTTATTGATGTGTGACAAATTACCACAAACTTAGCAGCTTAAAACACTCATTTATTATATCCATGCTTATGTGCAGCAGAAATCCCATAGCCTAGGTAGGTCCTCTGCTTAGGGTCTCACAAGGCTGTAATCAAGGTGTCAACCAGGGTTGAATCTTCATCTGGAAGCTCAAATGGGGAAGAATCTGCTTCCAAGCTCAAACAGGGTCTTGGCAGAATCAATTTCCTTGCAGTGGTAGGACTGAGGGCACTAATTTTTTTGCTGTCTTTTGAATGAAGACCACTGTCAGTTCTTAGAGGCTACCTGCAGTTTTTACAAGCCTGTTGTTTCTTGCAACATCGGCTTCCCCAACATGACTGCTTACTTTGTCAACAAGCAGTTCCTATAGTGAGTATATATACAATGACAAAGTCTTATGACATAATCATGTGACATGCCCTCACCTTTGCCATACTCTATAGGTTACAAACAAGTCACAGCTCTTGCCTACACTTAACAGAAGGAGATTACACCAAGGCATGAACACTAGGAGGTAGGAATTATAGGGAGCTACCTTAGAGTCTGTTTCCCACTCAAAGCTTCCTACAATCATTAGCATTCCAACACCAAGATCCTAACATTCTCCTCACCAAGACATGACCCTTCCCAGTAAGATCCTAACATTCTCCTCACCAAGACATGACCCTTCCCAGTCTTCCACTTCCTGGAAAGTAGAACAACTACTTTCCCAAAAGCTGAGTATACACCCTTCACACTACTTTTCCTTACCCACCTAGATCTCGTCATTCCTTCAAATATACACTTTGAACTTCTAGAGTCCTCTTAAGTTGTCCATTCTTCTTGGTTTCTGTGGCGATCACCCTAGTCTAAGCATATCGAGGTTTGGTACTTCACTGAGAAATGTGATTTCTAGAGTTATTGGTCCTTGGTCGAAACATATATTTTGATTTCCTGTATAATAAATGCATATGTGCTACATAATCATTTTCATATACTAGAAAATATTGTTAAGCAAAAAGAAATTGAATAAATTAAAATCACCCAAATAGCTCTCTCCTAACTACTGCTATAGTCCCAGAACTAACCCATCATATCCACTTTAGGTCCTCTTCAAACTGTTCTTCAGGCTACAGCTAGAGTGATCTTCTCAAAATAACATTTAGTAGGGTACCTTCACATTGCTATCCCACACCCACTCTTGCTCTTAGATACAAATCCAAATCTGGAATGTAGACCTGAAGGCCCTACCAAGTCTATAAGCTGCCACCCTCTACAGTCTTGTCTCACACTACTCTCTCTTACTCTCTATACTTCTGCCCCTCTGGCCTTTTGCCTAGCCCTGGAACATGTTTCCATGACTTGTCCTTTGTCCTTGCTAATGCGGCAGCCTAAAATACTCTGGGCCCTCCTCTCCTCTTTAACCTGTAGCTCATACCTAATCCTAAATTGTCATTTCCTTAGGAAAGACTTCCTTAATCCCTTGTCCTTTATTAGGTACATTCATCCTTTTTTTCCCCCTTTTCTCATTACACAATTAGTTTTGTAATTATTCACTCTGTTGTGTGATTATTTTATTAATCCCTATATCCTCTTCTAGTCTATAAGCTCCAGAAAACACATTTTGTTTTGCATTATTCTATTCCTACCAGTTCATATTATTTAAACACAAAACACAATCAAATATTTGCTGAATTTTTTCCAAAAGTTAGATACTGGTCTAAGAGCTTTATATATGTTATTCTTTTATTCAGCAAGTATTTATTGAACATCTACTATGTGTCAGACAAATTGATAAACCAAAAATTCTTACACTCAATGAGCTTATATTATCTGAAGAAGTTAAGGTGAAAAAAATAGTTAATAGATAATATTTTTTAAAAGAACACTATACTCATATTCTAAAGTGTGATTAGTGTGATAAAATAAAAATAAAAAGTAAGGCCAAGGTAAAGAGATCAGCTGTCCAGGGAAAGGTTGTTTGCCTAAAGTAGGCTTCACTGAGAAGGCAACATTTGAACAAAAATGTAAAGAAGGGGAGGAGGTTGCCATGCAAATGTCAGGATGAAGCATGTGCAGAACTGAGGGTTTAGCCAGGGCAGGCACTCTAAGGTGACAATAGGCCAGACCTAGTCGAGGAACAGTGAGTTGTACAGGAACTGGAGGAGTTCAAAGGATGAGAGAACAGGAGTAAGAAATAAGGTAAGGAGTAACACATACCATTCATGTAGCACCTAGTAGGCACTGTAAGGGATTTGCCTTTACTCTCAATGGAGGATTAACTACAAAATTTTGAGCACTGAGCTAGCACATTATACGAAGATTCCTCTGGCTGCATGCATACTTACATACATACAGACATGCATACAGAAAGAAGTCTCTAAGAAGATAAGAGTAGATACCAGAGAACAGTATAAAGCTATGTGGAGCAAACTAAACACAGAAACAAGTAAAAAGGATTATACACAAAGGCAAGTGGGATTCAGCCCAGGAAAGCAGGGTTGGTTTGATATCTGAGATTCAACTAATGTAAAAACCCACCATAACAATAAAGAATAAAAAATACATGATCATCACAGTAGACACAGAAAAAGCATTTGATAAAATCTATCACATTTTTATTATTAAAATCATTCAACAAAATGAAAAGGTACTTTCTCAACCTGATAAGGAATTCTACAAAAAAACTCACAGCCAACATGATATGTAATGAAAATAGACAGAATGTTTTTCCCTAAGATCAGGAACAATATAAAGATATGTATTCTGCCACCTCTGTTCAAAATTGTACTGGAGGTTATAGCCAAGGCATTTAGAAATAAATAAATAAACAAAAAAAACAGATTGGAAAGAAGAAAAACTATATCTGCAGATGGCATAATCTTGGATTCAAAAAATCTTAAAGAATTTACTAAGAACCATTAAAACTAACAAACAAGTTTTACAATGTGGCAATGATAAAAATCAATGTACAAAATCAATTGTATTTCATACATTAGCAAAGAACAATTGAAAAATGAAAATTTTCAAAACTCCTACTTGTCTTAGCATCAAAAGTACCATTCCTGGTAATAAATTTAACCAAAAAAATCCAAGCCCTTTTACACTTAAAACTAGAGAACACTTTTGCAAAAAAAAATTTTAAGATCTAAATAAATAGGAATCACCCAAATGTCATTTTTCACCCAACTACTACAATACTCCCAGAACTGATACACCCATATTCAGTCTTGGCCCCCTTCAAACTGTTATTCAGGGTACAATTAGAGTAATCTTCTCAAGTACATGGAAATGTTTTAAATTTACAGTTAACAAGATTTCTTGATAGGTTGATGTGAGAAGTGACATTAGCTCGGTTACTACTCATAACAATCTCCATTTAACAGTTGAAGAGACTAAGGAAGGTAAGTTGTTGACCTGCCTGAAGTAGCCACGTTAGAAAGCAGCAGATCTGGAACTCAGTCTTAGATCAGTCTGACCCTAATGTGGGTACTTAATCCCTGCTGTTCACTGCCACACTGAGCAATGGGGTAAGCGAGCTTCTTTAGGGAGATTTCAGAAAAAAGGAAGTAGGTAGTCCTAGAATTTTACCCTAGAGTCTCACTACAGTTAGCAGTGGGACACAGGGGTGTTGCAACAGAAAATGAAAGTGCAAAATTACACACACGCACAAAAAAGGAGTTAGTCAAATAACAGGTGGATAAAGCAGGAGGACCTTTACAAGGAATTGAACATGTTGCCTGAAGAGCACAGAATACCATCTGGTACAGCCTGGCCTCCTGTCTGGATTGAGAAATAGCAGGATGGATAAAATCACACACAAACACAAACACACACACACACACACACACACACACACACACACACACACACACACACAGCCAGGTGAAACACAAAGATCTTGCTAGTCACCATTTTTAAGGGAGAGAAGAGAAAACAGAAATGGAAACTGAGATGACTTCCTCACGGTGAAAGGAAAGAAAAACCATGAACATATGACGCAAAGGATAAACCAGATCCTGTGCCCAGCATGGAATGTGTCCATTTATCTCTGGGGAAAAAAATACCCCTCCCTCCAACTCTATCCAGATGCTGTCAAAGACAGATATGGGGGACATAATCAATCATGGGAAATTTTTATAAGAGAAATCAAAACCCAGACTTCAGACTTGTTTGGTTAGTAACACTCAGCAGGCAGTGACAGAGGATAGTACTGCTTGAGATGGGAACCGGGAGCACAGCACTGCAATCAAGGCTGGGAGGACCCCACCCCACCTGACTTGTCATAAGCAAAGCCTCTGCAAAAATAGAATGCTTTTCAAGTACTTCCAGATCCACAAGCAATAGCGTCAGGAAAAGGACTCAGACAAAAGCTTTTGAGAATTCCCAGCAACAGGAAGGAAAAGCCTAATGTCTGGGAAGAAAGCAGCAGGCTGGGATTGCAATAAGCTTCACAGACAGGGTATCTCTTTCTACATAGAGTGTGACTCTGAAGTTAGCACTTCAGGTAGCCATCACCCTTGACCTGCCTTAAATTATTCATAAAGTATATTTTACATGGATGTGTGGTTTTAATCTTATACTCTAATATGTATATCTAAAAGTATAATGGGTAGAGTATGTAATTAAGCATATATATGCAAAATAGAATTTTACAGAATGTTTGCTAAATGACTATAGCAGTAGACAGTTGCTATAACACACATATCATTGAATTCTTATAAGTTAAATGTGCATACAATACAGTCCATTCTGGAGACATCTGGAAGCACAAAAGGAAAAATGTAATATTCTGTCTCAGTGCACAGCACTGAGACATTTTCTGACTCAATGAATGAATAAAAACATATCTGATTTTGCTCCCACTAAAGGGCAGAGCAGAGACAAATGTGAATGTTATTTGCCCTATTTGGTTGAAGTGTAACAGGCCCATACGTGGTACCAAAGCTTAGCACCTTCCAGCTCCAGTACAAGCAGCAGCACTTAAAAAGTTTGTAATTTACACAAAGACAAATAGTGTGTGAATCATTCCACTTAAATGAGCTACCTACAATAAGTAAATGCACAGAGACAGAAAATAGATTAGAGGTTACCCAGAGCTGAGAAGGAGAGTAGGGCATTACTGCATAATGGTTACAGAATTTTGTTTGGGGTGATAAAAAAAGTTTTTAAAATAGTTGTGGTCGTTCTACAGCATTGTGGATGTAATTAATGCCACTGAATCATACACTTTAAAGAGGTTAAAATGATCAATTTCATGTACATTTTACTATAATAAAAAAAATACCAGAAAAAAAGCTGTCATAGGATCTGATGATTGATTTGTCATGCGTCTTTAATTTTTAAAAATGCTTGTCTTTAGGAAAGATGGGTAAAGAGTGTGGCAAAAACCTACAAAGGCTCTCTCGCTTGGCAGGACTCAGAATAGCACCAGAAAATTTCACCAACGATCACTGAGACCAGGGATTCTCAAACTTGAGCATGTGTTATGCGTCAGAATCCCTGAAAGGGCTTGTGAAAACAGAGTTCTAGACCTTAGCCGCAGAGTTTCTGATTCAGGAAGTCTAGAGTGGGGCCTGAAAACAGTACTTCTAATAACTTCCCAGGTAACGCTGAGGAATTTCTGGTCCAGGAATCACACTTGTGAAACGCTGAGGCAGTGGGTACTCAGTAGATTCGCCCAAGGGATGTTCTCAGTAAGAAGTGAGGGTTGTACGCCTACCATTTTTTTCAGGTCAAATGCTTAAGATCTTCAATGATGCCTCCCAGTAGTTCCATGATTGCTGGAAATTCAAGTAAATATTTTATAAACATGCTTCTTTTTTAACAAAAATTAAGGACTATCACATAAAAAACGGACAAGAGTCCTCCAGAATGGACAAGAGTCTTTCTAGACTAGGGTCTGAGGTTTGAGACAGCAGGGTAGTTATTCATTTTTGTCTATCTCAAAGCCTTATGATGATTTGGTGCTCATTTCTTTATTGACAGAATTTGTGTCTATAATTCTCAGCATCCTTGGAGTATTTAGAAATCAGTATCTTCAGTAAAATTCAAATGATAGGGGAAACTTGAGGGAAAAGAATGCCAACACCACTTCTTTAAAAGATGAGATTTTAGTACCAATGAAGTTCAACATTGGCCATGATCTCTCAGAAAATTCCAGACTCACTTTTGTAAGGCTCCCTGTAGATATCTTAGCTATTGTCTTAGACTCCTCATTTACCATAAATCTCATCCCTCAATCTTCATTCAGGAATACTCAGAGAGCAAAGTGAAGAAATTTTTCTTCAATTTTTACTGTTTTGTTATTTTTCTACATTGAATTATTGAATCATACCTATTGGATACTGGGCAAGTCTTTGCATAATTCAAGAATGAATGAATAAATTAATTAATTAATGGGTAACATGAGAGAGAGAGGATTTTCGTTCAAAATAAACAAATAATATGAGTTCATTCTCCTTCCTCCCAAAACCCCATTAATTTCAGAATGAAAATACAAAAATGAGTAACTTCATAACAATGGAGGTAATGGGAGGTGGAGGCCAATTAGTCAACCAAATATTTGAACAAATTTTTGGAAGACAAGAAACTGAATAACCAAAGAAAAGGAAGCCACAGCTCAGAATAGCTGTAGCAAGGTAGTAAAAGGTGCTGAAGTTCAAGTAGGGGTCAATCAGAAACCCAGAAAATCTGTGGGTCAAAACTATACCCAACTATCTACCCCTCATCTGAAACACCACAGTTTCTTATATGGAGAAATGTACAGACACCACATGAAGAAAAATAATATTTAGGTTTCCAGTTTTAGAAACAATGACCTAAGAAACTAGTCTCATGAAATATTTTCAGCTATAAGTTATCAATGAAAAGTTTTGTATATATTTTTGGTAAGGCAGCACATTTGTGACTATCCTTAAAGTACAACCATAACATAATACTTTTAAATTATTATCAAGCTCTCATACTCTTAAGGATGTGCTGATCCTAGATTGACAAAAACAAATCTATATCATGAAGCACCTCCCCCTACATGTACCCAGACCCATCTGTCCAATGTGAGTTGATTATAAAGGCCCTTAGAAAAGAAGGAACTTCTAACCTGTTTAAACCCATTCAGCTCGCTGAAGTAGCTAATATGACAGATTCAAAGTTCCTGAAACTCCACATAAATAATTTTTGGCAATGGAAAAGATTGCCTAGACTTCCAAAGGGATCTGAGAATTGGACACCTTCTTTTTTTATTTTAATTTATTTTAAAGATGTGGGGTACAATTCAGGGTTAGGTACACAAGTGGTCATGGTACAGGAAAAGTTTGGGTCTCACTCTGTTCCCCACTTCACCTGATTTGAGATAAGGTACGCTTATTGATGAAGTGTGCCTCCCTCTTCCCCCAGCTGTTTCTCATTACTGCCAATCCTTTTCTTATAGTATTATAATTGTTTAGAGTCCACTTATGAATGAGAACACGTAGTACTCAGTTCTTTGTTTCTGTGATAGATCACTGAGTATTATAGACTCTATGTCCCATCCAAGTTGCTACAACAAAATAATGAACTTTGCAGCAACTTGAATGAACATATTCTTTATTTTCAGATAGGAATCTTGATGCTCTCTGATGCGGCACTGCTCCATTGATCTTCCTTCTCCTCCCTCCAGACACCAGGTTTCTTTGGCAGGACCTGATATACATCATGGGGGTAGAGGTGAATGTTAGCTGCCATCACCTGATCTCGGGACAAAGATTTCTTAATGAAGACAACACAGACTTTAGAGAGGAAAAGTATCTATCAATCTGATGAGTCACAACGTTATGTGATAACATCATCTGTGTGGGCTGAAAGATTTCTAAAATGTGTTTTCTATTTAAGTCTCCTACTCTGCCATCAAATGTCTCAGACATAGCTGCAGGACACTGCATGTGTTTGTTAGTTATATCCAGATTAGAAGATCAAAACCATGATAGTTAACCATCATCTTTAATCAACATTCTGACAAGCTTCTGCAAAACCAAAGAGACCATCAAGAGAGCAAGAAGACAGCCCACAGACTGGGAAAAAATATTTGCCAACTGTATGTCTGACAAAGCCTAACATCTGGGATCTACAAGGAACTCAAAAGTGCCAAAAAGAAAAAAATCAAACAGCCCCATTACAAAGTGGGCAAAAGATATGAATAGACACTTCTCAAAAGAAGACATACAAGCAGCCAACCGATACATGAAAAATGCTCAGCCTCACTAGTCATCAACGAAATGCAAATTAAAGCCACACCAAGATACCATCTAACTCCAGTCAGGATGGCCATCATCAATAACTCAAAAAACAACAGATGCTGGAGAGGATGTGGGGAAAAGGGGACACTTCTACACTGTTGGTGGGAGTGTAAACTAATACAACTTCTGTGGAAAACAGTGTGGTGATTCCTAAAAGATCTAAATATTGACCTCCCAGCTGGGCTTGGTGGCTCAGCCTGTAATCCCAGCACTTTGGGAAGCTGAGGCGAGTGGATTGCCTGAGCCTGCAGGTTTAAGACCAGCCCAGGCGACTTAGTGAGACCTCGTCTCTGCAATAAATCAAAAATTAGCCAGTCATGGTAGCATGTGCCTGTAGTTCTGGCTACTTGAAAGGCTGAAGCGGAAGGATCGCCGGAGCCCAGCAGGCTGATGCTGGGGTGGCTGTGAGCATGCCACTGCACTCCAGCCTGGGCTACAGGGTGAGACTCTGACTCAAAAAGAAGAAAAAAAAAAAAAAGATTGACCTCCCATACGACCCCGCAATTGCCCTCTGCTGGGAATATACCTGGAGGAACTCAAATCACTCTATGAAAAAGATAACTGCACATGTGTGTTTATTGCAACGTTATTCACAATAGCAAAAACATGGAACCAACCATACTGTCCTTCAAAAGAAGACTGGATTTTTTTAAATGTGCTACATATACACGATGGAATATTACGCAGTCATAAAGAAGGACAAAAGTGTGAACTTCACAGAAACTTGGATGGACTTAAAGTCTATAATATTGAGTGATCTATCATGGAAACAAAAAACTGAGTAACACATGTTCTCACTCATAAGTGGACCCTGAACAATTATCATAATACTATAAGAAAGGGATTGGCAGTATTGGGAAACTGCCAGGGGCGGGGGGGAGCACACCTCATCAACAAGGGTTCCTGCATAATGAACATTTGTATACCCAACCCTGAATTGTACCCCACATCTTTAAAATTAAAAACTTGTTAATAATCCTAGCTACAGTTGCCTTCCTAAATATGCAAGTACAAGAAATTTCTTCCTCTACTTAAGGGTGCAGAAATGAAGGAGAGAGAAGATTTTTAAAAAGCCATAATATCCTACAGAGAATTCCCCATTATCTTTCCTGAATCTTCACTGATCCATAGACAAGTCTACAGTAGTTCTAGGACACTGGTAGCCTGGACTATTCCTATATATTATCAAAATTATATTAACTAAGTAGATATGATGGTAAAAATAGTTAAGAATTTTATCATATATAAGTATGTATGCATGTTATACCATTGACTAGTTACTTTAATAAACGTATTAAGGCTGGGTGCAGTGGCTCAAGCCTGTAATTCCAGCACTTTGGGAGGCCGAGATGAGGGGATTGCCTGAGCCAATGGGTTTAAGAACAGCCTGGACAACTTGGCGAGATTTCATCTCTAAAATAAATCAAAAAATTAGCCAGGTGTAGTAGCGCGTGCCTGTAGTTCCAGCTACTTGGAAGGCTGAGGTAGAAAGATAGCCTGAGTCCAGCAGGTTGACACTGTGAGTGTGCCACTGCACTCCAGCCTAGGCAACGGAGTGAAACTTCAACTCAAAAAATAATAATAAATAATAAACGTATTAGTACTAGAATAATTATACTTATCATGCTAGTATTATATGTCTTACACTTTTAATACATGAAAATGTTTGGACGGGAATTTGAATAGGAAGACTGTTTTTTTCCAATTTAAATCCTGCTTATATAGCAAGTCCTGACTTGTATCCCACAAGTCCTGACTTGTAATTTTATTATATATCTCTAATAAAATTACATTTTAAAAAATCCTTGACTATTTGAGACTCTACCATGATGGAAGCAAATTTTTTAAATGGTGGCTATTTCTCTAGAAAAATAATATAATGGAAATAAAAAGTGCAATAAACACCTTTAAACAATGAAGCATAGGAAATATTTCAGCCTTCATGTAGCTAACAGGAGAGATAACTTATAGGTCACTTTTTTACAGAAAGATATAATGGATGAAACAAATGAAGTACTAAAGATAAAGTGAACTTGGAAAAGATATTCTTTCTTATAATTTTTTTAAAGCCAGGGTAGAAAGTTCATTAAAAATATTTAAGTCTCTGATAACAATTTAATAATGATAGTTCTTTTTATGTTCCTCTATGTAAAGGTGCTGTCAGCTAAAATAAATCCAAACCAAAATGAGGCTTTAAACATGAAGAAATCAAAAATTAAGTTGTTTTCATTTAAAAAAATTAAACTGACAAATTTTCAAAACACAGCATCAGGACCTTCAAACAACTGAGTCAACAAACTGAGATATGTGTATAACAATTAACAGCATTTGTATGGGAATTGGATTTACAGAATAATCTTTCTGTTGGAAATCAATCAAATCCCCAGTGATAAACACAACAATATCTTGGCTTTTGCAAATAGGACAGTTGTGTAAACTCCCAGGCATGTTAGAATCACCCATGTTTATTTTCACAACTCCATTATTAGGATTAAATGGTCTTAAAGATTGGTTAGCTTTACTAGAGTGGGTTTTGTCATTTGCAGAGTATTTGCTGATAAATAAAATTAGATTCAAATAATATAAATTATGAGAAATAATTTTTCTGGTAAACACAAGACAAATTTTTAAAACTTTTCTAAGGAGGCTAGAATTTTTTATGTTGCCAAAATCCTGTCTGTAAATTCATTAGTCAGATTTACTCTATTCAAGCCACGTAGCTAAAAGGAGAGTTCATCCAAGATGAAATAAGTCAGCTGTTGAGTAATGTCACAATTTCCATAACAGTACAGTGTCATGGATGAAAGAACAAAGTGCTCAGTCCCCTAAAGAATGAGAAGTTAACATTTTTGATGCACAGGGGCCAGATGCTGCCTGTCTGGAGCATGGTTATTAATTAGTACTTTATTTTATTGTCTTCTAAGAGCTGTCAGCCAGTTACATTCGGCCATAACCAAATGGTCAAATGTCTTGACAGCCTCAATACAGTAAGTCCTCCTTTAAGGCAACAAACAATCACAGAGAACCCATAGTTCTAGACCAGTAGGTTCAAAAGTGTGTTCTGCTGAATACAAATGCCAGAAGATGTTCTATGGTCAAGTAAGTGTGGGAACCACTTTACACAACATTCTCCCACATTGTAATGGTTGAAGAATTATAATTCATTCATTCTTTATTGCCTATCTGTGCAATAAAGAATGAGTTATCTATTTTGTTAAATGAAAATAACAACTTGCATAATAGTAAGTAAAATACTAACATTAAGGAATAAAAAATAAACAAAAAAGCATGCATATACAATGATAAATGTATGCATACATACACACAAACATATGTATATATGTATGCATTTGGTAAGTGTTAAAAAAAACTAGAAAAATAAATACACCACAAATTGTTTTCATTTTTTATTTTTATTTTTTAGAGACAGGGTCTGGCTATATTATCCAGACTGGTCTCAAACTCTGGACTCAAACAATCCTTTTGTTTAGGCTTCCCAAAATGCTAGGATTACAAGCTTGAGCCATCATGCCTGGCCACCACAAATTGTTTTTAGCAGCAATCTCTAAGACTGGAATTAACATGGAGGAGGAGTATTTCAATTTTTACTAGAAACTTCTATATTATTTTAATTTCTTGTCATATTGATATAGCAATTAGTTTGTGGTGGCAACCATAATAAAATATCAAGACAGGGTGGCTTAATCTATAGAAATTGATTTTCTCACAGTCTAGAGGCTAGAAGTTCCAGATCAAAGTTTGGCAGGGTCAGTTCCTGCTGAGGGCTCTCTTCCTGTCTTGCAAATAGCACCTTCTTGCTGTTTTCTTACATGGCCTTCCTTCAGTGCATGCATGTACTTCTCTAAGGCCATTTGTCCTATAAGATTAAGACCTCACCCTTATGACCTCCTTTAACTTTTCCTCCTAAAGACCCTATCTCCAAATACGATCACATTGGGAGCTAGGGTATCAACATATAAATTTTAGGGGAATACAATTAAGTTCATAGCGTTCTGCCTCTGGCCTTTCAAAATGTATGTCCTTTTCGCATGAAAAAATACATTCATTCCATTCCAGTGGCCGTAAAAATCTTGAATCATTCTAGCATCAACACTAAAAACTAAAGTCCAAAGTCTCATCTAAATACCATCAAAATCAGGTATGATTGAGATTCAGAGTACAATTCAATCTAAAGCAAAATTCCTGTCCAGCTGTGAACTCATGAGGCAACTTATGTGCTTTCAAAATGCAATGGTAAGACAGGTATAAAATAGGAATTCCTATTCCAAAAGGAAGAAATTTAAAAAAGGAGGAGATGACAAGCAGGGAAAATTTTATTAAATTTTAGGGCCTTTTTGGTTCAACGCTCTGCCACTCCCACAACTCAGTCAAATAGGGATCCTGCTCCAAAGCTCCAGAAGGTTGTGGCCTGGCCTGTTGAAATCAGGACCATGACCTTGCCCTTGAAACCCAAGGTGGAGACAGCCTTGCCTCCTGGGCCTGTGAACTCTGGGCCTATGGCATGAGTGGTAGACCTGATCATCTCTGAATACCCTGTGAGGTCATTCTTCTCTTTTCTTGAAGAATAGCTCATGTTCTCAGCCAAATAGCTCCGTTGTTTTGTCCTGTGGTATCCAAGACGTCTGACAGCCTTTGTTTATTTAGTACCTTTCACTCTGTCCCCTTCAGTTTAAGCTGGCAGTATTTGTGCTCATATAATTGTGTAATCTCTTTATCAGGTGATAGTCCAGACACAACCTTGGTATTCTATTCAGAAAATACTTCCTCATGTTTTGCAATATGAATAGCCTGAGAATTTACCAAAATTTCAAGTTCTGGTTCCTTTTTACTTAACAATTTCTTGATCAATTTCTCTCTCCTGTCAAAATTTATTCTAAGCACTCAGGAAGAATTAAGCCATATCTTCAAGGTTTTGCTTAGAAACCTTTTCAGCTAATTACCCAATTTTATTGCTTGCACGTTCTATATTCAGCCAAGTTCTTTACCACTTCATAGCAAGAATCGCCTTTCCTCCATTTTCCAATAACTTGTTCCTTATTTCCATCTTATAACTCACCAGAAAAACTTTTGTTGTTCATTCTGTCCAGGACAATATATATATATATATATATATTCTCTAAACAGATGGAGGAATTTTCTCCAGCTCTCCCCTTTTCTTTCTCAGGCCTCTCAATAATTGCCTTTAATGTCCATATCTTTACCAACAGTTCCTTTACAGCAACCTAGGATTTTCTAGCATGAGCCTCAAAACCCTTCCATTCTCAACCCACTACCAAGTTCCAAAGCTGTTTCTGCATTTTTAGTTATTTGTTAAAGCAAGCACCCCACGTCTCAGTAACCAAAATCTGTATTTGTCTGCTCAGGCTACCATAATCAAATATCAGGAATAGAGAGGCTTAAACAACATAAATATATTTTCTCATAGCTCTGGAGGCTAAGAAGTATGACAGGATTGGTTTCTGGTGAATGCTGTCTTCCTGGCTTGCAAAAGGCTGCCTTCTCACTGTGTCCTCACATGGCCTTGCGCACGTGTGTATGTATATAGGAGGAGACAGAGAAAAGGAGGAAATCTCCTCCTGTTTATAAAACCACCAATCTTATAGGATGAGGGTACCACCTCATTTAACCTTAATTACCTCCTAAAGACCCTATCTCCAAACACAGTAACGTTAGGGGCTAGGACTTTGACATATGTAGTTTGGAGGGATATAATTCAGTTTTTAGCAATATATTTTTTTTAGCAAACATTGTTAGTGCCCTGCCCAGCAGTTAATTCCACATAAATCCTTCTAAACAGAACCTCAATTCTGTGCAAGTATCTACCCACCACATGCAAATTCAAGTGCTTAAAGGAGAATTCATTCTCCTTGCTGTTGATTAATTTGGAAATAAGGTTAATACCCAATTCTGGACAAAGATACATGAGAGACAGTCTGTTGAGGGATTCTGGGACAAGTCTCTTCTCACCTAAAAAAAGAGCTGTAGGAACAAATGGTCACTCCTCTTCTTAAGAATGCTGCCATTCTAGATTTGAGGCCATCCTTCTACTAGCCTGAGTAGGAAATCAATCCTAAGTAAGGCAGAGGCAAAGCTGGAGAAAAAAGCCTGAGCCCTGAAGGCCATCACTAAGCCACTGAATCAACCAACCCTGAAGCCTATCCTATATCTGAACTCAGTTGCATAAAATAATAAGATTTCTTGTTGCTCACATCATTTAAGTCAGAGTGTGTGCTATGTCTGGCCATAGTTATCATAAATAATACAATTTCTCAGAAATACTTAAAGCAGGTCTTTTTAAAGACTTTTAAAAATCACTCTCAGAATTTTATAGTATATATTAGTGGGCTAAAAAAAAAAACTGAGACATCCTATAGTTTAAACATTGTCTTATGGTGTTTGGGCCATAACTTCCTAAACTTATTTGATCATGGAATCCTTTTATTTTCTCTTTGGGAAGTCTTATTATCCTCAACTAAAGAGGACAGTTGTTGAAAGACACCCCCAGGGCATAGTTAGATAGACTTAGAAATATGAGTAAATGACAGAGTCTGAGTTAAAGAAAAAAAACAGCAAAAATTCCCTATGAGAGGAAATGCTTGAGAGACCTTAAAAATCTTGAATATCCACTCAGTGATCTATCACAGAAACAAAAGAACTGAGTACCACATGTTCTCACTCATAAGCAGACCCTGAACATTTACCATACTACTATAAGAAAGGAATTGCCAGTAGTGGGACCCTTCTGGGGAGGAGGGAGGGGGAGATAACATCAATAAGAGTGTCTGATCTCAAAACAGGAGACGTGGGGACCAAAGGGAGGCCCAAACTTTACCTGTATGATGATGACTTGCATACCTAATCCTGAGTTGTACTCCACATCTTTAAAATAAAAATAAAATAAAAGAAGCCTTGATATATATACTTTTTTTTTTTTTTGAGTCAGAGTCTCACTCTGTCACCCAGGCTGGAGTATAGTGGCATGTTCACAGTCATTGCAGTCTCAATCTGCTGGGCTCCTTCTGCTTCAGTTTTCCAAGTAGCTAGAACTACAGGCATATGCCAGCATGACCAGTTAATTTTTTGATTTATTGTAGAGACGAGGTCTCGCCAAATTGCCCAGGCTAGTCTTGAACCCATGGGCTAAGGCAGTCCTCCCACCTCCGCCTCCCAAAGTGCTGGGATTACAAGCATGAGCCACCACGTCCAGCTTACATATACCATTTAAACATTTTTCTAGCCATTATTTTGGTAGGGAATTATATTTATATATATTCTTTATTTCCTGAATCAGATGAACTAAACAATGTTAAATATATACTAAGTACAAATTAAAAATACCAAAGTCTATGAAAAATAGACACTACAACATGGCCTTTCCTTCAGAGCAGTCACAGCAAATGGCACACTTGTACATGTATCTCTAATTTGGTCCAGGATGACCACAAGTAAATTCAACCAATCAGAGCTTCAAAACACCCTCCCACATGCCCTTGCAAGGTACCCTTCAACTAGCAGTCATCAACATTGCAATTTTACAAGTATTTGTGGGATGTTATGATTAACATCTGTCTTTTCTATTCTATAAAATGCAAAACAGAGATCATATCTTTTTCTACTCAGCATCCCTTTCCCAGCTCCTACATAGGACCCAGTCTATAGTAACGTCTCAATAAATGCATGATGAAAAAGTGAGTATGTGAGTGAATGAGGCATTTAAAAACCCCTCATAGATCAATGGAAGAAGTAAATCACTCATACTTGGTGACTACAATAAATGAATAAATTTACACCCATCATAAAATAGTGTCTACAAATGGAAGAGAACTTGTCAAAGATAGTATATTTGTATCAGGTTCTGCAGTAAAACCTAAATGACAAATTGTAGATATATATGTATCTTTCCTTATATAAGTCTTTTGCCTAAGATCTTGCTAGCTTGTTCCTTTCTTGTCTAGTTTGACGGGGTTGTGACCATGATTAAATCACCATGGTATAAATTTTCAGGTTCTGGTACTCCTGTTGGAACAGAGGACTACCCGTCTGTGCCGGAAGACTGCTCCATCTTTCCTCTACCAACAAAGGATAAGAAATTCAACCCATGATTCATCTTGTCTGTTGGGTATCACCAAGGTTATTATAGGCTAATAATTTATAAAACTGATTAGTGCTTCAGGAAGTGAGGTCTCCCAGTATACAGGGACACAAACACAGAGAGTATTGATTTCCAGAATGCTCTAGTTCTAAAATCATCACAGAAATACTAAAGTACCTTAAACTGAACAGTCTTCTGGATCAAATACTGAAGGCAATGCTATGATCTAGGAGGCAAGTGGAAAGCAAAGGAAAAAAATATGGAAGAAAAGATCCCAAGGCTACAGCTATGTAGACATCGGAACCTATTCATGCACATCACTTTCTCTTTGCAAATGCTGTAGCACAGACCCAGACAGCTTGACAAATGAGTAGGATCATGGAGAACACTGAGGAAGATGATTAAGGGAGTAGAGTAATTGATATATGAGGAGAGAGGTTTTTGAAAAATCTAATTATAGAGCAACCCAGCCAAACGATGAGTTCTCTGAGAAAGTGCAGATGTACTTCTGGTTTGCACTCAGAGGCAAACCCCAGAGCAGAATAAGTACAAAATGAGTTGTTCCAACAGGATGTGAGTAGGAGTGAAAGGAAGAAATAAAAAATGGGAAAGTCAAGAGCCAATATCAGGACAGAATTCCTCACAGGAGAATGTGTTACTCTATAAAGATTCTGCCTCACGCCTGGCAGTCTCATTCTCAGATAGAAGACTTGGAAGCCGACCCCAGTTACTCTCTGCTATGCCTTTCCCTTGGCCTGATAGGCTGGGGAAATTGTCAATTCCAATTAGTGTGACTTTTTTTAGATTAGAAAATATAGTTTATTTAGAAAATAATTTAGAAAGAGAGAGAAAGAGGAGATTCGCCGCCCCAAGGTAGGGGAGGGGGCCAAAGCCCTAGTGTGATTGTTTAATACAAACACCTTTGTGTTTATGATGAGGGCACGGTTAAAATAAACACAGAAAACATTATAAAATTAAAGGGTTCTGAATAGCATTCAAACCTTGGCTCAAGGTGTGACTTGCACCAGGGGAAACCTTGAGAGCGCACTTCTGACACCATTCTCTACACATTGATCTTCTCTACCACAATCAGAAACATGATCCCTTGTTCCAATGTCCATCCACTTCTCCAGGTTGTGAATGTTTTTCAGAGCCTTGAATGAAAGACTAACAGATCCAGTCCCTTACTCTGTGCCTGCATGCAAGCCTCAAGCACACCAAACTTAGCATTAAAAAAAACTACTCAAAATGGAGAAGTGGTTCTGTCTCAGGTGGGCTGTGGGGTCAAGATCAGAAAAAGATACAAATGGGCCAGAGTGACACCTTCAGTGTGCCACCTCCTAATTTGAAGAAATGGCTAAATGGGCTCTATTGCATCATTTTAATCACTAATGATGTAAAAAAAATTATTGACCCAAGAGATCACACTCTCCCATTTCTATAATTGTATTCTTTGGCCTCCATTTTGTGCTTATACTTTATCAAGTCCATTAGCATTTCATTGGACTTTTTATTTTTATGGAAAAATAATCCCTTGGGAAAGCTGGACAAAAATAAGGGGGAAATTCAGCTTTCTCTCAGTAACATTTTTAAATGGAGCCAGGGAAAGTATTCCAATCTGAGGTGAAGAGAGTTCTCAAAGATTCCTTTGATGCCCATCTCAACAGCTGATGTGATCATATTTACTGTATCAATCAAGGTGATATTATTTCTGTATTCATAATTTTTACCTTTTAAATACCACATTAGGTTTTTTAAGATTAAAAAAATTGACTAAAGAAAATGTGAAAAAAATTAAGCACAAAATTAAAATCTATTTTTGGTGTTTATCATGCCAGCTTTCAATAGATAGCTCAACATCACTTATAATCAGGGACTTGCAAAGTAAAGCCACAATGAGGTACCACCTTACATGAGTCAAAATGACCATTATTAAAAAATCGAAGTACAACAGATGCTGGTGCAGATGTAGAGAAAAGGGAATGCTTATACATTGTTGGTGGGAGTGTAAATTACTACAACCTCTATGGAAAGCAATATGAAGATTACTCAAAGAACTAAAAATAAATCTACCATTTGATCCAGCAATTCCACTACTAGTTATTTACCCTAAGGTACAGCGGTCATATATAAAAAAGACTTCTGAACCCGCATATTCATTAAAGCACAATTCACAATTGCAAAGGTATGGAATCAACATAGATGCCCATCAGCCAGTCAGTGGATAGTGAAAATGTGGTATATATACACTATGGAATATTATGCAGCCATAAGAAATAATGAAATCACATCCTTTACAGCAACATGGATGGAGTTAGCAATCATCATTTTAAATAAACAGACTCAGAAACAGAAAACCAAACACTATATGTTTTCACTCATGTGGGAGCCAAACAGTCACAAAGATGGAAATGATAGACACTGACAACACCAATTGGGGGGTGAGGGAAGGGGATTAGGATTCAGAAATGACATACAGGGCATAACGTTCACTATCTGGGGAATGGGCCACCTGCGACCCAATCCCCACCACTACACAATATGTCCATGTAACAAATATGCATGTGTACCCCTGAATCTAAAATTAAAAAAAGAAGAGAATAAAATGGATGAATAATAGACAGATTACTAAATAAGATCATATATGTGCATATATATTACTGATCATACTATACCCAGTTTTATAACATGTATCTGCATTTCTCAGCATTGTCCTATGCCTTGCAAATTTTTTCCTAAAATATGGTTTTAATGACTATATAGTATTTAATGCCATGGATATGCCATAAAATTACTTCATCAACACTGCATGGTTACATTTTTAAGCTATTTCTAATATTTTATTATTAGAAACAATATTGTCACAACTATCCATGTATATAAAGTTTTAATTATTTCTTTGAATTTTAACAGTGAAATTCCAAGATCAAGGAAATTAAACAGTTTATGGTTTTTGATTCACATTAACAACTTTGATGTATGAACAGAACTGTTTAGCAGGCCCTCAACAAAACTTTGGTTATCAGTTTTTTAGAATGGCCATATGATAGACAAAAATATATGGGTATACATACACACATGTATGTACAATGCATTACTGCTTTAAATTTTAAATTACATGTATAAATTAAATTTATAAAATTTATATTTTACTATTTGTATATTATTTATTCAAAATAATATATGTAATATATTTCTATAAATATATAATAAAATGCCAAACTATGGATAAAATTATATATAACATTAAAATTAGATATAATGCTTAATTATATATAATTATAAAGCATTCATATGTATTTATAAATTATATATTTACACATATTTATATTTTATTATAAATAAGCTATTTCCCCAATATTAAATAATAATGGAGGTTATTTCCCAACATATCTAAACTTTAAAAGTAACATAGAAGCCGGGCTCGGTGGCTCAGCCTGTAATCCCACGCCTTGGGAGGCTGAGGTGAGTGGATTGCCTGAGCCTGCGGGTTCGAGACCCGCCTGGGCAACTTGGCAAGACCTCATCTCTACAATAAATTAAAAAATTAGCCGGGTGTGGAAGAGCACACCTGTAATTCCAGCTACTTGGAAGGCTGAGGTGGAAGGATCGCTGGAACCCAGCAGGTCGAAGCTGCGGCCACTGCACTCCAGTCTGGGTGACAGAGTGAGACTCCAACTCAAAAAAAAAAAAAAAAAAAAGTAACATAGAAAGTTGACAGCAGAGATAGGCAAAGTGATCTTTTTTTAAAACAGTTTCCAGAAGGATTTGTGCATAAATGAACTGAATGCATTAATAAATCTAGAAAAAGATCGGTCCCCCTGGAATCAGAGAAAAAGAAAAATTTCATGAACAAACATGGAAACAGCTTCCCCAGAAGCTCTATGCAAAGGTAAGGCAACCCTGGACCAAACATCAGACACATTCAGTCCCATGATAGACACATCTCCATTGTACAGATGGCTACCATGTCAGATGCTTCACCAATTTATTAGTTTGAAGTAAAATCCCTTTTTTTCCAATATTATTTTCTAATTTATTATTTTTGCTAAGTGGGAATGCAATCAGTATTCATATTTTATCTTATTACTCAAAACGCGTACTAGGGATTTTCCAAGAAGATTATAATAATGTCATCTGCCAATGATTATTTGCCTCTTCATTTCCAATAACTTTAACACCCTCGTAACACTATGTGGGATAAAATTTTATATTCAGCATTCAATATCAGTGATGACAGTAGGGACTTATGTACAGAGTAAATTTGTATAAGTGATCTCTTTATGTTTGAAAAATGTATAATTTCTACTTTTTGAGCAGAAAATTATCCATATAATTTTTACTTTAACCTTGTTCATTTTTATTTTTCAAAGTATTTTATCTTCTCTTATTTTGTGTTTATTTGATATTCCACTTTAAGAGAGCTCTGTTAAAAAATAACTATATTCTTCTGGTAAGACTAGTAGTTTTAGCTTTGTATATTTTGTTGCCATGTTGTAGGGTGCAGAAAAATTAATAACTACTATGGTTTCTTGGTGTATTCTTGTTTTCAAGATAAGTTATTCTCTTGTTCCTCTTAGTGCCTTTAGCTTTAACTTCTATTTTGTCTGATGCTAATATCACTTCACCTATTTTTTGTAGTTGCTGTTGATACTGTTACTATAGCCATCACTAGAACTTCCTTGATGGATCTGTTTCCATGGCTTTATTTTCAAGTTTCTTGGCATCATTTTGTTTTCAGAACAGCTCCTGTAAATATCATATAGCTGTTTTTTAAAATAGTCTCCATTATAATTGTCGAGTTTAATCTATTCACATTTGTTGTGATATGTTTGGACTTCTGCTATCTCATTTTGTGTTTTTCACTTTCAATGCATTCTATTTTTTTTTTATTTTTGTTCCTGCCATTTGATAGATTAAAATTTCCTTGCTTAATTTTTTTCCACTCTAGGTTGAAAAGTAATCTTTTTTATATTTTCTAGTAATTTTCTTGAATGTCAAACACACATAATTAAATCCTAACAATGTGTTTATTAGAATTTTTCTTACAGAAATACTTTTTCATTTTTGTTGCAATGAGGGACAGAAAGTTGAGCAAGGAAATCAGCTAATAATTGTGTTGATTTTTTTCTATAGTTTCCAAAGTATTGATATTTGTGTATAAATTAAGACAAAATTTAGATTTATGTGGAAAACAGAAATATAGTGCCATACATCTCTTTATATGTAAGTCTTACTTTCAAAAAACAACCTCTTCAAATATTTTTGCTGTTTATTATTTTTCTTTTTGCTTATAGGCACTATGCTGACACGCTACGTCGTGACAAATTACATTTAGACAATGCCTATGGACTTCTTGTTTTGGTAGATGGCCATGGATTGGACTCCCAAAAGTCTTAGACCTCTTTGCCTTGTCTTCCCCAAAACACAGAGGATTAAAAAACTAGAGTACTTTTCTAGACTCTCTTAAGTTTAGGTGTGGCCATGTGTCATACTTCTGGCCAATGAGATATAGACGGATATCCCTATACAGGTTATTTCTTCCTAGATAAAAGACAAACTCTAGTAGAAAGCAATTTTCCCCATGCTCTTCACCCATCATCCTATGTAAAATATGGAAACAGCTCTTGAAGATATAGCAGTCACATGCTAAGGATGCTGGAGGAGGAAGATAGATAGATCCTGATTCCTGATGCATAGATTTGCCATGCTACTATTTCCAGGATGCCTGACCCAAGATTCCTGAGACAACTAGAGCAGGGTTTTCTTTCATTCACAATTGTTATATTTCTTTCATTTTCTAATTCACAAAGATAAATTCTTCTTAGAGAGCATAATCTCTGGCCTTCTCATCAGTCATTCTAGGCATATCAACCTCTTTGACTTCTTTCCCTTCACTCAGGTTTATTACTACAAGCCTTTGCTCCAAATCATGAATCAAGTGTTCTGCTGTGCCTTTTCTTCCCAATTCGTTAACTTTACTTAAAAGCTGAATTTGTGTTTTCAATTTTTTCTTCTTCTTCAGTCATCTTCCTTTTCAGTGTATTCTATTGTTTTGGCATCTCATCTTTGGGATCTTGAGTCATTGAATTCATTATCTCCTTAAACTCTTCTACACTGCAAAGCAGTGGTAGGAAATTTTCATTTTGGGGGGAGATAATTTCCCCAGCTTAAATTCTGTCTTTTGTATGCCTTCTTTCTTATATCTTTTAGAGTGGCTTTCTCCTCACACTGTTACTTTCTATATTAATTAAGACAGCCCTCTCTATATATTTTATTCATATTCACTATAAATGTGGTTGAATTATTCATTAGTTTGTTTCCCTGTTTTTTGATACCTGATTAGCTTCCCTTCAGATGTTCAGTTAGAGGTGGGCATTGTAGGTTATATCCACTCTTAAACAGGCAGAGTAAATTAGATCTGCTTTTACATCTGCAACCTGTAAGAAGAGGAAGAAAGAGCCTAGGTGGGCCTGGAGCTGGTTGGCACATTTAACCTAGGTAAAATTACCAAATTTTTAAAAGGCAGCCTAAGACAGAGCTATACCAAACAAACAAACATAACAATATAAAAATATATAAAATATAAAACCTAACATGTTATTATTTTAACATAAATATATGAATAATTGATGTCTGTTAGAAATAATGTATTTCCCTTATTATTTACTTTTCTATTATATAAATTCCAATACTTAAACAACAAAATAATACTAACAGTGACAGTTAGTAGTAATTAATAGTGGGACTAAATGAATATATGTGAGAAAAATGTAATGATATTATAATAATATTTCTTTCTGCTCTTTGATAGAGCAACTTATTTAAGACTTTTAAAACTATTGGATATTAAAAAATGATGCCATATAGGCATCATGCTAAACTAATGTATATTTTTAATAATGTAATATAAGAATTTTAAAATAAAGAACATAAATATAATAGGACTAATTAAACATATATTACCTATATGTAATTTTAAAATAGCAATAACAAGTTTCTTTTAGTCCCACAATACAGTAGTATAATTTCAATCTTTCTATTCACTTATCTAATGATACTTATCTGAAATTTCTTTGTTCTTAAGGACAGCCTTCTCTTCTTTTATATAGTGGCAAAGCTGAATATGGTCAAATGTAAAATTATTTGATTTTGCAGTTCTGCTCTCATTAAGCCTACATTAGGTCAGTTTCTGGTGTCAGTCCAACATGGTGATGTCAAAGTGATGTATATTCTTTCCACAAAAGCATTTGAACACTGATGTCTTAGTCTGTTTTGTGCTGCTATGAAGGAATACCTAAGGCTGGGTAATTTATAAAGAAAAGAGGCTTATTTGGCTCATCGTTCTGTAGGCTGTGCAAGATGCATGGCACCAGCATCTGCTTCTGGTAAGGCCTCAGGTTGCTTCCACTCATGGCAGAAGGAGAAGGGGAGTTGGCACGTAGAGATCAACAAGGCTAGAGAGGAATCAAGAGAGAAGGAAAGGAGGTACGAGGCTCTTTTTAACAGTATTGAGAAATATGTCAAGAAGAAAAAGTGCTCCCAGCTCTTAAATTTGGGGGTGAAAAATGGAGATTCAAATTGTCTTCTTGGTTTCTATGAAGATTTTAATGGAACTACAAACACACCAAAGATTGTTGATATTCTTACCCAAATGCATGTTAGACTTAGCTCATCTACCAGCATATCGTTGATAGTCCCTCATGGGAACTAATAAAGCAAGAACTCACTCATTACAGTGAGGATGGCATGAAGCTATTCATGAGGAATCTGCCCCCATGACCCAAACATCCCCTCTAGGCCCCATCTCCAATATTGGGAATCAAATTTCAACATGAGATTTGGACTGGTCAAATATTGAAACTATAAGTCTAATACTTAATATTTTATGTGATTTCAACAGCAGGGTTTTAGACGTGTACAACTAGTTTTCATCCAAAAATGTCCATCTACTTTGAATCTGAAGGCTTGTTATGGTGGACCAGCTCACTGTCTGTCCATGAGGTTCTTTATATCTTTAAACTTGTACATAATTTCTCTGTGTCTAAAATGGCTATTATTTTTTTAAATACTCCAAAGTTAAACCTATCTTTAGTTAAAAAAAAAAAAAAAGAAAGAAAGAAACTGAGACAGTCGTGTTTGATTTGGCTGCCCTGTTCTACTGACGTTTTTTGAATTCTGATGCAATCTTATTTCCAAATATCTAGTCTTTTTTTTCCATGAAAATATTTGTCACAGTCTAAAACAATTCAAGAACAGTCAGTTCATTCTTTTTTAGGCTCCTTGATGTCTCTTCAAAGATCATCAAACAGCTCTGGAGAAATAACACATAAATGTCTATTTTAAAATATTCTTTTTCTCCATTCCCATTCTTAATATATTTTGAAATTAGAGGAAAAGCTTCTTCCTGTCTCATGCTTTGAAAATATTTTTTCTGCAGGCCAAAGTTTAAAAATCTTTTTAATGGCCAGTAACAGAGTATCAAGACATATCATCTTGGGCACATGTCTGAGAAGCTATCTCCTTATCTCCTTCCATTTTTATGGTTAAAAAAAAATGTTATTAGCCGGGCGTGGTAGCGCATGCCTGTAGTTCCGGCTACTTGGAAGGCTGAGGTGGAAGGATCGCCGGAGCCCAGCAGGTCGAGGCTGCGGTGGCCGGAAGCGGCCACTGCACTCCAGTCTGGGCGACGGAGTGAGATGCCAACTCAAAAAAAATAAAAATTAAAAAATTAAAAATAAATAAATTGTTGAATTGAATTGAATTTTCACACAAGAGAACCAAGCCTAACAATAGTAAATAAATACTTTGATATTGCTAGAGAAACATTTTTCATGTATTAGATTGAGTTCTAAAGGACCATATAAACTAAGGGAAAGAATAAAAAATTGTTCCTTAGGAGGAATGGTAGGTAGAAGGAGCTTGACTATCAGAGGTAGAAGTCATATTCCTCATGGGCTGACAGAGTGGGTACTAATTGTGGAAGATGGAAGAGGCAAGCTCAGCTCCGGAAGAAACTTAGTGGCAGTCTAAGTATACCCTGCCCAGCATTATATGAGGGGGACCCAAAAAAAAGTGGAATTATTTTTTGAAGGGCGACCCTCTTGTAGTACAGACTTCTCCCATTAGGTGTTTTAGAAACTCATCACATCAGTGTACAAGCTAACATTGCTGTGAGAACCTGCATTCGGCTTCAGTGATTCTTTAAACACGTTTGTCCATTTCATAATGGGTGATTTGTGAACACACCTGCCCACACCACGCTGAGTGTTCAGCAGTTTTTGACCAAAAACAGCATGACCCCCATGCCCCACCTTCTTATTCATCTGCTGTTACCCCAAGCGACATTTTTTTGTTTCCCTGATGAAAAAAGTTCTCAAAGGAAAACGTTTTGCCAATGTGGAAAAGGTGAAACAAAAAAATGGCAGAAGCACTAAAAGGCATCAAAATCAACGAGTTCAGCCAGGTATGGTGGCTCATGCCTGTAATCCCAGCACTTTGGGAGGCAGAGGTAAGAGGATTGCCTGAGCCCACGAGTTTGAGACCAACCTGGGCAATTTGGCATGACCTCGTTTCTACAATAAATCAAAAAACTAGCTGGGTGTGGTGGCACATGCCTGTAGTTCCAGCTGCTTGGAAGGCTGAGGCAGAAGATTCACCTGAGCCCAGCAGATCGAGACTGTGGTGGCCATGAGCAGCATGTCACTGCACTCCAGCCTGGGCAACAGAGTGAGACTCCGACTTCAAAAAAAAAAAAATCTGTGAGTTCAAAAACTCTTTTGAGCAGTGGGAAATGTGTCTCAGTAGGTGTGTTGCATCAAACAGAATACTTTAAAAGTGACTGGAGTTTAAACATATAAGAATAAATACACAATTTTTTATTTTTTATTTATCTATTTATTTTTTGAGTTGGAGTCTCACTCTGTCGCCCAGACTGGAGTGCAATGGCATGCTCCCGGCCACTGCAGCCTCGCCCTGCTGGGCTCTGGCGATCCTTCCGCCTCAGCCTTCCAAGTAGCTGGAACTACAGGCACACACTACCATGCCCGGCTAGTTTTTTTTTATTTATTGTACAGATGAGGTCTTGCCAAGTTGCCCAGGTAGGTCTCGAACCTGCAGGCTCAGGCAATTCACTCGCCTCGGCCTCCCAAAGTGCTGGGATTACAGGCTGAGTCACCGAGCCTGGCCACACAATTTTTTAATAAGTAAATTCCTTTGTGTGTGTGTGTGTGTGTGTGTGTGTGTGTGTGTGTGCGCGCGCGCCCGCGTGCCCCCGCGTGCCCCCCCCCATACTGTTTTCCTCAGAAGAGCAGTCGTGGTCCTAAAGATTGTTAACCCCATTGTTAGAGTAGCAGCTGTTATCAGTGTTCTCCACACCTCATCTGTTTCTCTCCCAATACATTTAGGCAATACCTAAAGCAAGAAAGCATTGACAAGAAAAGGAAAGAGTTCGACACCAATGGCTGGCAGCTTTCCAGCAAGAAAAGCCAGGTACATTTAGTCTTGATGAGATAGAAATGCTGAGAGTAGGGTATTTGGGAAGGAAAGGATTTTACTGCTTGATTCCTAAGGGCCTTCTTTCTTAGTGTCTGGTCTGACTTCAGCTTGTTTGGTTCTTCAGGGAAGATAGATTAAGCTATTAATGGGAAAACTGGTAATGTGTTCCTTATGTAGAACTAGGGTTTTCTCAATGCCCAGATATTTTACTGAACTTTTCACTCCTGTGGGAAACATTTGCTGATTATTTGGCCCCCGGGGGAGGAACCAGCTTTTATACCCTTAATGTGCCATGGAAGTCTGAAGTATTCTCTGGTGAAATTAATATGAAGCATGCAGACCTGACTGAAATACTATATTTTTTCTTTGAGGCTCTTTTGACCTGAGTGAGGGGCCAGAGTTATCTGTTAATTAAGGAAAATCTGTAAAATCTGTATACTTTGGTTCTTATTTTTTAATCTAAGAAGGAAAGAAACTTGGAAAGATGTCATCACCTTTTGTTGTTGGTGATGGTGGTCTTTCAGGAAATTCCACAGCAGATGAATGGAAGTGACTGTGGGATGTTTGCCTGCAAATATGCTGACTGTATTACCAAAGACAGACCAATCAACTTCACACAGGTGAGCTGAGCCTTCAGGAAAGCTCTCTAGGACCACCTTGTTGCTCAGTTGCCCTAGAGATGTTTTTCTCTCCACTTGCTCTTCTTAGGGGCCTCTGCCCTGACCTCTAGCATGCTTCAGCCTTTGACTCAAAGCACTGGTGGTTATTGCCTGGGTCATATCACAAAAGAAAGAAAGTGATAGGCCACATCCCAGATTACCATACAGCACACATTAGTAAAGGAATACTGGTAAAGAGCAGAATGTTGTGTGCCCATCTCCCCTACCTACTCAAATTCTATAATAAACAGAAAAGTGGGAGCAAATTTTCTTCATTTTTCTTGCATTTAGTTAGCAGTCAAGTTTTGGAGCATGCCACACCTCGATCTCCTAATGTGATTTGTTATGCTGCCTGCTCTCCTGCTCCCTCTCTAGTTGCAGCTGATCAGTTTTCTCTTAGTGTGTGATTGATCATTTCTGTCTATATGGTCCTTCAGACACTAAAGTGAATTGAGACTAGAGATTATGTCTTATTCTGATGTTATCTACTTAACTCTTTACTTATGTTTGAATCAGTGGCTTTACCAGATTTTTCCACCATCACCCTTTGCCTAGATCAGCCTGAGCCGACTCTTGAAGTTCCTTTATCTCTTCCCCTAAAAAGTGAGTTTTTTATTTTCAGGCCTCAATCTCATATCCTTTTAAGTTCAACATAACATAGAGGACTTACCAGACACCATTCTCAAAATTCTTGGAGACATTCAGGCATAGCCTGGGGACTCCTGGATCTGCCCAATAAAATGCATAAGGCTACAGCAATGAAATAGCAATATAGGTAATGGTAGAAAAAGCAATGGAAAGAAAAAAAAACATATAATGAAGAATGAACGGTTTGAAAAACCAAACAATTTGAAACACAGCTGAGACTGTTAGTTGAAAACCTTGAAAAGAAAAGGAGAATAGGGAAAGGAGTATTATTGGGTCAAAATAAAATAAATGAAAATTAAGGGTGCCTTTGTGTGTTCCTACAGCAACACATGCCATACTTTCGGAAGCGGATGGTCTGGGAGATCCTCCACCGAAAGCTCTTGTGAAGACTGTCTCAGCAGACATTGACCTTGTGGCAGACCAGCTCTTTGTTGTCTACAAGCCGGAGACCTTGGAAACAGCTGCTCCCAACCCTCTGTTCTTATAACAGCCTTGATCCTGGACCAGGCCCTGGCGAGATGCATTCACAAGCACATCTGCCTTTCCTTTTGTATCTCAGATACTATTTTTGCAAAGAAACTTTGGTGCTGTGAAAGGGGTGAGGGTCATCCCTAAGCTGAAGAGAGACTGCTTTTCACTTCTTCAGTTCTGCCATCTTGTTTTCAAAGGGCTCCAGCCTCACTCAGTCCCTAAGTAGGGGACTGAGAAAGCTTGGAAAGAATCTTGGTTTCATATGAACTCTTGTGGTTAGGCCTTACTAAGAAGTAGGAAAGGGCATGGGCAAAACATTTGGGGTAAAAACCACCAGCATATACGTGCACATACGCATACATGATTTTCAAGATGTGTTGTCAGGAATGTGACTGTAAACTAGACTTTGGGGCGCACGCATAAGTCCCCTCCTCCAGGACTTTTCCTATTTATATGTCCCTGTATGTCACCCATCTGCTTCTATACAAGGCTATTTTATCTATAGCTTCATCCCATCCTGAGGCACAGCACATGAGCCCTGGACAGACCTCAGAGTTCCAAGCAGTCCTTTTCTTAAAAGCAGGTGTTTGCATGTGCTAGCAACACATGATATGGGGATGACCCACCCAGGGAGCGGTCCAGTGGAGCAACAAAGCACCACTTTAACTGTTGCCCACTGACCAAGAAGAAGGACCTTAGTCTTTAGCATAAAATTCCAGTGTTGGATGAATGCAGGTCTAGTTTGGTCTGTGGCTAGTTAGTTTAAATATATTTCTAACCACAGAGAATTTCATATATATATATATATATATATATATACGTATACATATATGTGTGTGTGTATGTATATATATGTATATACATACACAAACAGATATATAAATTCACAGGGATATGCTTTTTAAAAAAAAGACTGAATGTGTTCACCATTGAGCCTGTAGATTTATTTCCATTTTCCAAATTCCAGCACACAGAGATCCCAGCCCCTATGTGTAGGGTGTTTGTGGACTTCCTAAGGGAATATTTTGAGGCCTGGATGAACCTTGGCTTAGAGGTAGAGGTTACAGAGGGAGGTGAGATTTTCAACTGAAAAACGGGTGGAGTTTGGACTGATCAACTTGAGATTTTAAAACTGCTATTCCTTTTGTTCTTTCTAGCATCTCCCCTACCCTCTGAGAGCTCCTCAGGCTTAGATAGTGAAATGATCCAATGCCAGTGTCATTTTGTACTTAAGTTCCAAAATAGGAACATTTTATACTTTTTTCTGTATCGTAATAGGTAGTTTTGTATGAAATCTTTTCTCCTCTCCCCTTGTACCGCATTCTTTCCAGCATTGTGCTTTTTCCCTGGGCTTATTTGAAAATTTTACTCTGTTTTATACCAAGCTTGTTTAGTACATTTTTCTATGTTTTACCACAAGTTACAATTTGAAAAGAAAACTATTTTTTTTAAATATTCCATTGTTAACTGAATGTTACTGTTTCCACTCCAGCAACTAGATTTCCTACCTTTTTCATAACTGCCTGCCTTTTGGGAAAGACCACCTTTTGTGTGTTTATTTTCTTTCTCTCTGTCTCTTTCTTTTCTCTTTTTTTTTTTTTTTTTTTGATGTTTTCTGTAGGAAATAAATAGCTTTCTATATATGAGTTGCTGGGGACTTTCACATTCTCTTTTAGAAAGCTATAGCATGCAGACTTATTGCAGGACACCTGGAATATTTCTGATTCTTGGTATTTGCTGTATTTAAATGACAACTTCAAAAGGTGGCAATGTGGTGTCGATCTGGACTAAAACAGAAGACCTGAGTTTTTCAGGTTGTTTCATTATTGTCTGGGGGACTCAGAACAAGGCTGTTCTCTGTATTTATTGTTTGTCCATTTAGATAACATCTTGTCTTACTTCCTCACAGACTTTCTGTACAGACCAAAGCAACAAATATTTATTGCCATGTATACCAGAAAATGAAACATGCAACAAAAGCACTTTGAAAAATACATAAGGAATTGCTGAGCTTGTCTGAACTTGGACCCCTTTCTAACCAATACAGTTTTGCACAAGTTAGAAGTTAGTGATTCTGAGACCACCTTATCACTCCAAACCTGATAGGAGTGGGCCAACATGAGACATGGGTTCAGGCTCAAAGGGAACCAGATAACTGACTCACATAGTGGGCCATTATTTCCCGAGAGCTAACCAACAGGAGCAGAACTTGTATCTTGTAGCTTTTCTCCTTCATTTAAGGTGGGCTTTGATGACCAGGATTGAAAGAAAAAGACGTTTCTGTATTTCATGGCCCAAGGGCATGTTACCAATATCTAGGCTACTCTAAACTGAATAAGCGTATTGCTTTCCTTTTCTGTCTTTCCCTTTTTCCTGTATTCAGTGCTCATTTACCTACATCCCCTTAAAAAGGAATACTTGAGGGATGATAAACCCTAGATGTCAGATACAGAGTCAACAGAAACCAGTTCCAGCACTCATTCCTGGTCCCTGTGCAAAGGACATCATAGACCATTCCTGCCCACTGGAGAACACATAATCTGATACATAGAGACTGATTGTATCCCAGTTGTTACATGGGACCTGCTATTGCTTCTAAGGGTCCTGTTCAGGGTTGAATTTAGGAGTACTTTTCCCTTATCCTGCCTGGAGACTAAATTGTGTATGAGATGCCTCATTCTTCTATGTGGTATCAGCTTCTCTAGTCCCTAACCCCACCTGTCAATGTTAGCCCCAATTTTTAGTGGTCCTAGGATAGAAACAGAGCCCAGAAAAGCACTTCCACCAATCCCATCCCATCGCTTTTCTTTTACCACCTGGTTTTATATAGCCCATAAAAGGCTCTAGAGAGTAGACGGGAGTGGTTCATTTGAGAGTCCCAGTTTTTTCATGTTTTAGCCTCTGGTCCTTCTGTGCCATCCTTCCAGCTTTAAATATGTCTTGTCAGAGTAAGAGAAGCAACTGACACCTGGGCCTTGTCTTTTTCTTTGTTTCACCTGGATGGGCCAACATGAGATGGAACATGATACTTCCACCCTGGGAGTTCACATACCAGAAAGAGTCAGAAAAGGAGGTGTTAGGCTATTAGGCCCCATTGTCGGTTCAAACAGGCTACATGCTAAACTCCTGGGAAAGGTGCCATATTTTCCTGTCCAGGAGCAAATGTATCCACAGCTTCAGACTCATCCTAAAATTTGGGAAGGTACAAATAAGGCTCAGCCCAGCACCCTTCCTTGTAGTCTAGGGCCTTATTTCACTTCTGCTGAATCCTGACATTAAGAACATATAATTACCATTCCCATCTTTGGAGGTAGAGAAGGAAATATGGCTAATGAGTCATGCTGGTCACACATTCAAATAAAGGAGAACTTACACATGCATTCTCTGTGGGAGAGAAAAGAGAAAGCAGGAGATTTCAAGCTAGAAGGTAAACCTTGAGGAAATGTTAGTACGGCTGTCTCTCTGGCCTGCCAGAGAGAGGGTAGGAATAATTCCAGTTTTGTGAATGGTCAGACTAGATATCAAGGGTCTCGTCAAACTCTAGGATTCTGGAAAGCTAGTAAGGGCCGTAATGCTGCAGGGCATAGAAACCAGTCAAGGCAGAGGTTCAGTGTTACCGTTTAAGGCCGGTATTAACACTGGCTTGGTTTCTGAGTTAGGGCCTATGTCAGAGTCATCCAAATGTAACGGACCTTAGCTGCAGTCTTTTCTCCATCCTAAACTGAGGAGTAGCCATCAGTTTCTTGGATCCTGGAGGTTGCCCTGTCCACAGAACACCAGTGCTAAGGACAGAAAGAGCTGGGAAGGATGGCACTCTCATTCAGTTTACTGTACTTTTGTTCCTTTCACAAATACCTACTGAGCACACATGTCCAAATCTCATCTCTTTGAAGCATTCCCTGATCACATCTTAAGATTCATATCTGCAGCCCTTATAGCCAGAAAATAATATAACTCCTCATGCTATTTGTACTGTAACCCTCCTTTTGCATCAGGAATGGACTGAGACATGTAGCCACTGGGGGCAAGTGAATGATTTGGTGCTTTTTTCCAAACCAGGGTGCAAGCTTTTTCTCTCCTGCCAGGGATGAGGTAGGGGTATCGAACATGTATTTTAGAGAGACTGCGGAAGTAGAAGGAAGAAGGATTGCTCATGGCAGCCTGCGACTTCCTTTATGGTCCCAAATAATTCATCTGACCTCAAACCTAATGCCCCATTCTGCCCTTAACAAGAACACTTTTCCTCAGCAGCTCAGGGTGCTCTTCGGTGGGGTCTCAGTCCTTATCCCACACATCTAACCACACATCTTTCTGTTAAATACAGCTTTCTCCACTCTTTATTTCCAGGGATATTTTGCATGCCTCATAGACTAAAGCTCTGGGTCTCTTCTAGGGAGCCCCTTATGCTAAGTGTTTTATAAGCGTGTCTTTGAGCACTGGGCTTGGAGCCCCTGAAGGGTAGAGTGAAGAGATTGACCAAGGAAATAAAAGCCACCTTATTCTCAGGATCTAGCCTATTAACCCTGTCCTCAGTCTGTAGCTCTTACAGTTCGCAAATTTGGGAGACTAAGCAGACATCAAGCAATGTAATTTGTGAAGAAGGCAGACTCAGGCGTACTGTTCAGAACAAAACTAGAAGCAGAGTTGAAGATAAAGCAGGGAAATGTCACCTTCATCTGTCTGTGTGACTCTCCTTAGTTTTTTAAAAGTTGATTTATTTAAAATAAACTCTGGATTTTGCTTCCTTGCTTTGACTGGAAACTCCCTAGTGAAGGACTTGATGGTGTTTGTCTCTCTGACTGTCTCCCTGTCTCTGTAACTGTTTGCTCTGTCTCTGTGTCTCTGTCTCCTGATCCAAGCTGGACCAGTGATTGGGTCCTCAGTATGGTCTGGATTTCTGAGTCCACCCCTTACTCAGGAGTCTGAATACTGTTCATTCATTTATTTCATCCCACATACCTGGAAGTGAAGCCTGGAACGCAAATAACATGCAAATTTGTGGCTCTTTGGCACTTTTAAAAACCAAACCTGTCTGTGGAGCCTGCCAGAGAACCCTCCTGAGGCCAAACACACCAGTCAGGACTTCCACTCACCCTGCTAACTGCAGCCCTTGTCTCCCTGCTCTTTTCTCCTCACAGTATAATCTCGAAGAAGTGCTTTCCACTGCTCTACCTGTAAAGCTCACTTGCACAAGGGTGAAACATAAGAAAGCACCAACTTCCCACAAAATCTACTGTTTTGGAGAAACAGTCCTCTCTACGTTGGGTTAGGAGACCCCCTTGCGGTCCCCAGGATGTTCTCCAGTTCTCATGTGTTTTTAAAGCATGGTTAAGATTTTTCAGCCATTTAAAAATGGTTGGAGTGAGGAGGGAAACCTTAAAGCCACCTTTTTCCTGAGTCCTGAATGTGGTTAAAGATAGGTGCCTGGGTCTGCACCATCTGTCGTCAGACAGAAAAGACTCTCACAGTGTAGGAACTTGGAGTCAGAGTCAGCCTGACTCCAACCACCATCTTCAACCACTCTCTGGGTGCCTGGCCTGGTCAGAAGAGGGTAGGTGCATATTCCTTAAACCCCAGGAGAAATGTTTTACTTCCTACCAGTGCCCTGTTTCTGTTTAGCCCATCACCAGCCAGTCACCTCTGCCTATAATGACCCATAAGGCCCTGCACAGCCAACTCACGGCTTCCTCAACAGCACCTCCCACCACTCTCCCCTGCTCATTTGGCCACACTGGCCTCGTGGCGTTTGTCTAAGAAGCCAAGCTTGCTTTCACCTCAGGGCTGTTCTACTCACTGCTTCCTCTGGGCTCTGGTGGAATGTCATCCCACATCCCAATTCTCACACTCCGAAGTTTCCTTACCTTCATTTTCCCACATGGTGTACTTATCAGCATCTGACTATATTCTCAGGTTGAGTATCTTGTATCTGAAGTGCTTGGGACTAGAAGTGTTTCCGATTTTTTTAATGGAATTTGAGTATCCCTAAACTGAAACCTGAAATATTCCAGTGAGCATTTCCTATGAGCATCAAAATTTCAGATTTTGGAGCATTTCAGATTTCAGATTTAGGATGCTCAACCTGTATTTGCTAACTTGTTTTATCCGTCTCTCATTAAAATGTCTATTCTGTTTATTATTCCAGGTGCCTGAAACAGTTGAAAGAAAGAAATAGAAGGAATCAGTTAGTTACTGTTATTTTTTATTATTATTATTATTTTTAGTTGGAGTCTCATTCTGTCACCCAGACTGGAGTGCAGTGACCGCTCCCGGCCACCGCAGCCTTGACCTGCTGGGCTCCCATGATCCTTCCACCTCAGCCTTCCAAGTAGCTGGAACCACAGGCACGTGCTACCACGCCCGGCTAGTTTTTGATTTATTGTAGAGATGAGGTCTCGCCAAGTTGCCCAGGCGGGTCTCAAACCCGCGGGCTCAGGCAATCCACTCACCTCAGCCTTCCAAAGCGCGGGATTACAGGCTGAGCCACCAAGCCCGGCTAGTTACTATTATTGTTTAGCACCTTTTTTTTTTTTTGAGTGGGAGATTCACTCTGTTGCCCAGGCTGAAGTGCAGTGGCGCACGGCCACCCCAGCGTCAACCTGCTGGGCTTAGCAAGCCTTCTGCCTCAGCCTTCCAAGTAGCTGGAACTAGGTGCACTACCATACCCACCTAATTTTTTGATTTATTGTAGAGATGAGGTCTCACGAAGTTGCCCAGGCTGTTTTTGAACCCGTGGGCTCAGGCAATCTTCTCACCTCAACCTCCCAAAGTGCTGGGATTACAGGCTTGAGCCACTGTACCAGGCCATTATTTAGCATCTTTGAGCTGTGCTTCACTGGCATCCCAGTAGGCTCCATCCTATTCTAAGTTCTCACTTCCCTTGTGTCTGGTTTATAGTGCTTTCTACCTCAGGGTCTCTGGCTTCAAGTTCATTGTCCACTTAGCAGTTAGAGCAGTCTTCTTCAAATAGTGTTAATCATAACAGTAAACATTTATTGAGGCGCTGACCCCACACGTAGATGCCAAACATTTTACATGCACGACTTTATTTAATCCTCACAAGTCTATGATGTAGGCACTATTATTATCCCCATTTCTCAGATGAGAAAACAAGGAGCATAGAGAATGAACAACAAAGGCTCACAGATTGTCAGTGACAGAAACAGAGACTTCAAGCCAAGGGCATATGACTTCAAAGCCCTTAAAAGCTCTAGGATCTACTGCTTCCACATGGCTAACACCGTTTCATCTTAACAAGGAGAGCGCCCAACCTAGACTTCCTGGGAGTTCTACTTGAGTGAAGCCAAAGAAGAGAACTTTCAATGGGGTCCACAAAGTCATCCTTCCTCTCTCTCTCACAAGCGGGGATCAAGGTCTTTATTGGTCTTTTCACCTTAGTTTGGGGGTCAAGGAGAGTGGCAGGGTCTCTCTGCCTTTGGCTCCTCCAGACAGAAGAGAACAAGGAATTCTTACCAGCCCTCCCACTATAGCCCTTTCCCCATCTGTCCTTTTGCTTTTCACTTTCCACATCCTCAGCGCCTGGCTGCCCACATTAACAAAACTCTCCCCTCAAGGTCTCCGGTCCTAATCCAGAACTGGGAAGCCCAGGGATTGAGGGTGGTGCCGTAGGGAGAGACGCCCAGCAGATCTGGCTCATCCACACAGAGGGTCTCAGGAAACGTGTGCAAATGGGTAGCCTTCTGGGCATGAGCTGGATCCTACACTTGTAGGAATTTGGAGACATTTCTAGTGCTCCATTTTATCTTTTCACCTCGTCTGTGTCTCACACTCTGTGTCTCACGCTTGTCTCCTTGGTGTGGAGTTTCCTCTGCCATTCCTACTGGTTTGAGAATCTCAGGAATGCAGAGCCCTGTGCCCTCCCTCTCCTCCACCTCCCACCCCCATTCATGGAGCCCCTCAGCCCTGCAGAGGCGGAACTTAGTTCAGCTGGAGGCTGAGGGGGGAGGGGTCCTGCCCCTCTTCCTGGAGAAAAAAGACAGCACACAGTCTCGCTCAACCCTTCCTCCCACCCTCTCCTATTTCTTCCCCAAAATCAGCCAGCCACTTTCATCTTCCTCTTACACAGATGGCCTTTCCCACCCTCACCCCTCACTGGAGGCCTCTCTTGATGGTAATTACTCCTAATTGTTTTCCCTTGGCTCATGAAGCCTTTCCTTGCCTGCCCTGAGCCAACAGCTCTCCTGTGTCTGCTCAGAAAATGGGCTCAACTCACACTGAAAGAAAGGCTAGCCTCTTTAGTCCTCACAACCCTGACTTTCTAGATCTAAATCAGAGGGAAGGCGCCCACTTGGACTCTCCCAAGGCAAATGGCAACAGAGATCAAACCCCAGTAGAGAAGGCCCCTGGGGTGCTCTAAGCATCTCCCTGAAGATCTCTTCACCCGGGATCTTTTGGGTCTGGCTGGGGGAGGGAACGATAGGACCAAGTTCCACAGCTCTGGCCTTGATGGCATGAGGCTACCTCTCTTTGGCCATCCCCCCTGCTCACCAGGAGACCAGACTCTGTCACCCACATCCCCCAGTCCCATGTACCATCCTATGCCTAGCCAATAGGGTAAGGAGACTTTTTCCCAACACTCAGCCTGTCACACACACACACACACACACACACACTCATGCACACACAGGGTAGTTTTATGTTGATCCCTCCCGGTGTCCCCAGCTTCTAGACTGACACTGTGGTGACTGGTGGGAGGGCTGGGGAAAGAGGCAAGAATGAGGAAGGGGGACCACTGGCAGTGGGGTGGGAGGAGTGCTTAGGGGAATGGTGTATACACTGTCCCCTTCTCCTTCAGCAGGGCTACTGACCCTGATTCATTATACCCCCAGAAGAAGGTCCCTAGCAGGCCAGAGTTCTTAGAGGTCCTATCTACTCCCTGGAAAAGGATTTTGGAGTGTCAGCCATACAGAAGAGAACATAGAATGGTTGTATTCATTTATTCTATCGTTCATTCAATCAATCAATCAATCAATACTTAATGAGTGCCTACTAGATGCCAGGACCCTGTGTTAGGTGCTGGAAGCTCTCCAACTTCTGGTCCAAGCCTGTAACATTTTGCTGTAGCCCCAGCCTAAAATCTCTTTTCCCAGGGTTTAGTTCCATGGCGCCTGGCTCCCCCGGCAGCCTGAGCTGCATCTCTTCCCACCTGCCTGGCTCATTGCTGCTTTGCCCAACTGCAAAACACCTTTTCTGATGGGCAAAACCACTTCTGCAGAAAGAAGCCTGAGAAGTAGACATGAAAATGGAGGAAAAACCAGTTTTACCCAACCCCAGATCTCCAAGGAGTCTCAAAGACACACCATAAAGGACTTGCGTTGAGAGATTTCCTTCAGATTCAGGCATAGGATGGCTGCATCTTCTAGAGCTAGGTCTCTTCTTCCATATTTGGGCTAGGGAGTCATGTTAGCTGTTTATCAAAATGTCTACATGAATCTGAGAGTCTTCATTTATGTATCCATCTACCCATTTCCATCTATCCATCTATCCATCCAACCATTTACTCATTCTTTTACGACCTGTTCTGTGCTAGGCACTGGGGATAGAGAGAGGAATACAGTGTGGCCACTGGCCTCAGTGGCCTATTCTTTGGTCCCCATGGTATCTCTCTTAGCCTTGGCTACTTCTTCAGTATCCAGATCTCCCTTTTCTCTCATGTAGGGGACCAGACTCCAACCCCGGAAGTCTCCCAATGGGTAACCAGAAGTCCTGAACCAAAAGCCACTGGTAACCAGGACCAGCCGGGGAATGGAGGCCAGGCTAGTGGTTGGAGGAATGGGGAAGGCACCCAGCCAGGCCACTGAGCCCATCATTATGGTTTGGCTGCTCTGGCGCAAAAATAGCAAGCTTGGACAACTGTCTCCCTGTGTCCTGAGCTCTGGGTTGCTCCCAGACAGGAGTCACTCCATTAAACAAACCACAGCCAAAGGCAACAGGAGCCCAGACCAAGAGAGTACCAGAAGGGAGAAGTGGGAACACGGGGCCCAGGACAGGACTTGAGCCAAGCCTGTCTATCACAGACACAGCAGTGCAAGTGAAGCCTGTTGACTGGATGAGGTATGAGGGTGTGGAGTGGGAGCTGCAGGTGAAGTGGGGAAGGAGTGGACACACCCAGACTCAGGCACAGGCTGAGGCAGATGCACGTAGTACAAACCACCTTAGATGGCCACAAAGCGAATAGGGTCAGCTTTCTAGAATCTGCTTTAGGACATTAGCTGAGGGCTCTTCCCCCCCAAATGCCCAGCTGGGTAACAGGAGGTTGACAATAGGGTTGAGAAGAGAAGGTTAAGACAGGAAACCAGAGGAGTGGGGATCGTGTGTGCACCCACGTGTGCTGACTGTTCTATATATGAGTTTGGATTTGTGTAACTTCTTCTGTGTCTTCCACTTCAATCTAAAATCAGAAGGACTCTGAGTGGTTTGGGCTTCTCTGGGCCTCTCCTCCCCTTTCCACATGTGGCTGAGGGTGAGTTAATGGGACCTGCACACACAGAGGCTCACACAGCTTTGAAGACAGAGGCCCATTCATACCGGGAGCATGCAGCACCTCTCTCCCAGGCTGGCCTGCAGTCCTGGGCCTGCACCACCAGCATGCGCAGCCGAGAGACGTGCATCCTTGCACAGGCAGCCTTGCCCTCAAACACACACACATGCACACACACACACTCAGCTCTTTTAACCCTTCACTGCCGTGTGCAGGGTGGCTCTGGGCTCTTAGCTTGGGCTCTGGCTTTGCCTTTCTCAGTTCCTTTTACTCAACCCTGGACCCACCTGAGTTAACCTTCTGTAGGACCCCAGGTGGCCCATCTTGGTAGCACTTGCCAAGCTTCCCAGTGCCCAGGAGGGGAAGTGAACTCAATCTCAGCCAAAGAACAGCATGAAGATATTACCTTTCAGTAAAGGACAAAAGAGGACTCTTTTTTTTTTCCTTTTCTTTTTTTAAATAAAATGGGATCTCACTATCCCCCAGGCTAGAGTCAGTGGCACACTGCAGCTTTGGTCTCCTGGATTCAAGCAATCCTCCTGCCTCAGCCTCCCAGGTAGCTAGGACTACAGATACACACCACCACCCCAGCTAAGAAAGAGAATTATTAAAGTCTGGATTCAAGTCACAGCTATGCTACTAGCAAGCTATGGAATCTCAGGTAAGTGATGGAACTCCTCTGGACTTCAGTCTCTGAGCTGTGAGACAAGAGAGAAGCCTTGAGTAGCCTCAGAGGACTGAGGGCCTCATATAAACCCACTCAAACGATATACATTTACAAAACCTATAGAATTCTACATTTTGTTGGAGAGAGGTTTCATAAGTTTAGCCAACTTCTCATAGGTCCCTTGAACCACCTCAGAACTTAAGAACCAGAGAACTTGAACATTCCAAGACTCCGTATGGGTCACATTATTTGTAAGTGATGCAAACATGGTCATTACAGTCTACTCAGTCATTTAAGGTCAGTGTCAACCTCAACCTGCCCCTAGTGCCTGGAGTTACCGCACATGACCCCATTCCTGTAGCCCCCAGGTTGTGGAACCACACAACCCTATCACATCCATGAAGAGCTCAGCTTGGGGTCAGACTGATGCTGTCTCATCTGATGGACCCATTTGCTGGAGGGGGTCCAATGGGGGTCATGGGGCAAGATAGAATGGAAGATGGACGAATATTAGAATTAATAACTATTACACTGATGTCTAGTGTGTGCTTGCTTTGTGCCAGGCATTGTGTAACCAACCAATGAAGTCCATTAATAAATATCATTATTTCCAGTCAGGCATTGTGGCTCACACCTGTAGTCCCTTCACTTTAGGAGGCCAAGGCAAGCGGATTGCTTGAGCCCAGGCCAAGGCAAGCGGATTGCTTGAGACCAGCCTAGGCAACATAGCAAGACCTTGTCTCTATAAAAAATTTTAAAAATTAGCCAGATGTGGTGGTGAACCCCTGTAGTCCCAGCCACTCAGATGCTGAGGCAGAAGGTTTGCCATAGCCTGGAAGGTTGAGCCTACAGTGAGTCATGACGTGCCATTGCATGCCAGCCTGGGTGACAGAGTGAGACCCAAATCAAATAAATAAATGAATGAATAAATATCATTATTTCCATTTTATATATGAGGCAACTGAGGCTTGGGGAGGTTGTCATTTGCTCAGGATCACTTGACCGGTAAGTGGTAGAAACTGCACTGAAAGCAGGTCTGTCTGACTCCAAAGTTCTTACTCTTGAAAGAAAAGGAATGAGAGGACATGGGGGGGGGGGGGTAACTCATCCCTAGTGACATTTCAGATGTATTGGGCATCGTGCTGCAGCATTTGGGGCACAAAGCTGCGTGAGGATCCCCTTCGGGGAGAAGAAGTCAGAGCCAGCAGTGTGCCTTAGCCAGTCCTTGGGGGTGTGAGGGCAGCTAGGAGGCTGGGCCGAAGGCACTGGCTCTCCAGAGCTTTTGCCAAGGCCTGGCTCAAAAACCTCTTTGTTCACTGCTCCAACTTTCACAAGGAGCTCTCCACCCCTGGGTGCCCAGGGTCCGGGGCTGCTCCACCAGCATAAGGGGGTCTCCAGTCCTTCCCACCCTCAGCTAGAGAACAGCCAGCCCCCATCACGCCATAGGATTTCTCAAAGGGCGGGTGACTCAGCAACGAGAGGCTGGACTGCTAGAGAAGCAGGGTAAGCAGGAGGGCCTGTGCTGGGACTCAAAGAGGGGGGACTACAGCTGGCCACTCCCCAAACAGTCAAACATAGGAGGCAGACAATGAAAGGCCCATTTGCTGTTTAGTGTGGTATTTCTTTTCAGAGTTTTATAAATTCTTATGAATTTGCAATTATTAATTACTAATATTTATCTTTTTTTTTTTTTTTGAGTTGGAGTCTCACTCTGTCACCCAGACTGGAATGCAGTGACCGCTCCCGGCCACTGCAACCTCAACCTGCTGGGCTCTGGCGATCCTTCCACCTCAACCTTCCAAGTAGCTGGAACTACAGGCACGTGCTACCACACCCGGCTAATTTTTGATTTATTGTAGAGATGAGATCTCACCAAGTTGCCCAGGCAAGTCTCGAACCCGCGGGCTCAGGCAATCCACTTACCTCAGCCTCCCAAAGTGCTGGGATTACAAACTGAGCCACCAAGTCTGGCTAATATTTATCTATTATTACTATGGAGTACTCAAGGATTCAGAATTCCCCCATCCACTTGCTGCTGACACTGTCCCCCATCCCCATCCTCTTCCTCCTGTCATTCCCTCCCACTGTCCCTTTCCAGCCTCTGTGATATCAGAAAGAGCAATGAAGACTGGAAAATATGCCAGTTGGATCCTTGATGTTTACCCCCTGAACTTAACTCCAACCCTCTTCACCCCAGACTGGTGTCTAGAAGGAAACAAAGGATGCAGGAAGGAGTCCCCAGCCCTACGGCCCTAGGGTGTTCTTGGGGGTGGAGTTCATTCCACAACATAGGGAATCAGGGCCTTTCCAGCTCCTTTCTTAGTCGTCTTGTTAGGCACACCTAATACTTTGTTCTGCACCCACTTTTTGCCTTTGCCCTTCTGGATTTGGAGGGATCTCCTTCCTGAGGGTAGAGAGAGTAGTCACTGCTGCATTTCTCAAGCCTGGAAAGAATATCATTTATAGTTCTGTAGAAGTCTCCATTTCTGTGGTCTCATTTCCTTGCCACTTTTGCAAGGGCAAGCCAGCCGCTGTTCCCAGACAGGCGTGACTCCTCCTACTTGCCTGGTCCCCACTCCTCTCAGGTGCCATGCTCTCCACCCACAATCAGTCACCTCTCCCAGGCCCAGGCTATCTTCTTGCCCTGGGGCCTGTGGTGGTGGGACATTCTCAGGGCTGGATGGACCAAAGGCAGACTAGAAACTACAGGAAGGCAGGGGCACTCTGTAAAAAATTAACAATTTAATTTCTGATATTTGACTTTTTCTTTAAGCATCAAAATAATCATTATGGAAGAAGTTAAAGCTTTGTTGAAGATTTTTTTTTTTTTTTTTTTTTTGAGACACAGGGTCCCACTCCGTCACCCAGGCTGGAGTCCAATGGCACAATCATAGCTTACTGCAGCGTTGAACTCCTAGCCTGCCAAGTAACTGGGACTATAGGTGTGCACCACCACAAGCAGCTAACTTATTTTATTTTTCTTGTAGAGATGAGATCTCACTATATTGCCCAGACTGGTCTCAAACTCCCGGCCTCACTGGTTCAGCCTCTCAGAGTGCTGGGATTACAGGTGTGAGCCATTGTGCCTGGCCTGGACTCTTACATACTTACTTTATCATTAGAATTGCTTTTATCTGGAGCCATTGCTTTGCTAAATTCTGGTGTGTCTACATGGCTCTCTGAGCTACCGCCGCCATGTTTCTTAGCTTTGGCCTCCTTCCCTACCTTGGGGAGTTGACTCTCTCTCTATCTCCTCTCTCTTATCTCTCTCTAATTTACTTTCTAAATAAACTATATTTTCCAATCTAAAAAAATTTTGAACACTAATCTTTTCAGAACTTCGCACTTAGTTAAAGGTTTGAGTCCAGCTCCAAAAGTTCTACATTGTCCCTAAACAGGAGGAACAGCAGGCTGGAAACGTCACCCTCTAGTGGGCTCCTGAATGGGGGTGGAGGAATGGCAGTGTGCTATAGAAAAAGATCACACTCGGTGGCTCAGCCTGTAATCCCGCGCCTTTGGGAGGCTGAGGTGAGTGGATTGCCTGAGCCCGCAGGTTCGAGACTCACCTGGGCAACTTGGCGAGACCTCATTTCTACAATAAATAAAAAAAAAAATTAGCCAGGCATGGTAGCGCGTGCCTGTAGTTCCAGCTACTTGGAAGGCTAAGGCGGAAGGATCACTGGAGCCCAGCAGGTCA
>CAUYQG010010505.1:0-29298 GCA_963574415.1 Tarsius wallacei
TTCCTAAAAGTTCTAAAAAAATCAACCTTCCATACAACCCGACAATCCTCCCGCTGGAATATACCTGGAGGAACTCAAATCACTCTATAAAAAAGATACCTGTATACGCATGTTTATTGCAGCATTGTTCACAATAGCAAAAACATGGAGCGAACCATGCTGGCTATCAAAAAAGGACTGGATTAAAAAATGTGGTACATACACACGATGGGATATTATGCAGCCATAAAGAAGGACAAAATTATGAACTTCACAGCAACTTGGAAGGACTTAGAGTCTATAATTCCGAGTGATCTATCACAGAAACAAAGAGCTGAGTACCACATGTTCACACTCATAAGCGGACCTTGAGCAATTATCATAATACTATAAAAAACGGATTGGCAGTAGTGGGAAGCTGCTGGGGAGTAGGGATTGGCAGTAGTGGGTAACTGCCAGGGGAGGGAGGACACATCTCATCAACAAAGTTATCTGAATAATGAACATTTGTATACCTAACCCTGAATTGTACCCCACATCTTTATAATAAACTTTTTTTTAAAAAGACATATTACCTATCCAGTTATGGGGTTACTTGAACTGGAATTCAAATAGGAAAATTATTAACAGGAAGAAATATTTGAAGTAAAAGAGGAGACAAATGGTGGTGCAGAGTCTCAGGGGAAGAGGGGAGTGGGGACAAGATCAGCACCAGTGGTGCTGGAGAGGACTTTGGAAAGCAGACACTTCCTCTGAGACAGAAAGGAGAGAAGTAAGGAAAGGAAATACTAAAAAGCTGAAGGTGGAGAGGGTTGGAGTTAAAATATCCACATGGTCTCAAAGGAAGGACAGGTGTGATGAGGGAAGATGAGAAATTACCACTCGGAGCAGAAAGTGAAAGGGAAGGCAGGACCTCAAGGGAAGATGTGCACCACCTGGTATTATGTTATCCCTTCCAGATACAGGCCACGTTCTCAATTAAGTGGCAACATAGTGCATCAACATTGAAATACCCTCCTCCTTGGGGAAGGGGGAGAGGAGGGATGCAACAAATGCTTACCAATTGATTTTCTCAGTCTCTTAAAAATGAAGCCTGTAGGGTGACTGAACTTATCTGTCCATCATTTATAAGGTGATAGGCACTAGGCTGAGTTCTGAAGCTACAGAGACAGACACACAGAGTATCTACTTTCGGGAAGCTTACAATTCAGCCCATATTTGAGTTCAAGCACGTGCTCTGGTCTTCAGTGGTTTCCCATGGAGTTCAGTGCTCTGGAGGTAAAAGTCAACAGCAACACAGAGTACACAGGAATAGCATTTGCAAACCTTTTGATGGCAAAACTGGACATTGTGGCACGTGGACCACCTAGGTTATATTTCCTGGACTTATTTTATTAGATCTTAAATAATGGCAAGTTAAGTGTATTGATTTGCTTCGTCACTCACCACAGTGATTTTTAAAATCTGTTATTTGCATAATCAAACCTTTCCTATGCCAACCCTTTCTGCTGAAAATTATTTTTCTCTATGCTTCACCATTGCACAGTATAAAAGGTAAGCTTGTACAAGTGTTCAGTTAGAAGGAATAAATTCCATGTTTGATAGCAGAGTAGGGGGACTATAGTTAATCAAAAATGTATTGTGCTTGTGTTTGGTGATAGACATCCTAAATACTCTGACTTAATTGCTATGCATTATGTAACAAAATTTCACATGTACCCCATAATTTTGTACAAATAAAAAAATTTTAAGGGACGTTTAGACATTTACATTGGTGTGCAACTGTCATCACCATTTATCTCAGAAACTTTTTAAAAAAATTTTTAAAGATGTGGGGTACAATTCAGGGCTAGGTATACAAATGTTCATTATGCAGGTACCCTTGTTGATGAGGTGTGCTCCCATCTCCCCCGGTAGATTCCCACTACTGCCAATCCCGCCTTGAGGATCATGAATTAAAACTGGCTATAAAGTTTCTTATGATTTCAAAAATAATACATATCTGTACCAGTTAATGACATATTTAAATGAAAAATTAAATGAAAATCTGTCCAAATATAGCCTTATCCTAAAAATATCTGGCAAATAAGGAAAGCACAAATATAAAATTTTAAATATGAATAGAAGAAGAAATGGAAAACATTTGCAATATTAGCCTACAAAAAAGAAAAATTTCTATCCAAAGACCCACTCTTTTTGTCTCAGTGAGAAAACAAGTATGTTGCCTATTTTTTAAGAAAGCAGTTCTAGATATGCAATAATTCAGAGGGTGCTTGCTTTGTCTGTGGTGCACCTTTTGTGTATTGTAAGGTAAGCCATGGTATATCCAAATGGCAAGCCTTCTGGATCTTTAGGACCAAAATAAAACATTATACATTAAATGCTGATGAGATAACAAAATTGCTTTTGTATTCATAAGTTGGTTCCCTCTGGAGTGCTGTTGCCAGTGACTTTGGAACTGTATTTTCTAATGCAGAAAAACCTAACTTTGCTTATGCCAGGGTAAATGACACCTGAGTCTAAAAACATGTAATTATCATTATTATTATGCATTAACTTTCATTTAATAAAATGGCTTAAGAAATGACAAGTGCTCCAGCATCTCTTGTTCTATTCTGAGGTAAGGGGCAGCCACTGCATGTTTGTATTTTTTCTGTAAAAAGATCTATCACCTATTTTGGTCCACTGCCTTGTCAGTTTTATACACACACACACACACACACACACACACACACACACATACACACACACACACAGAAACAAATGAGCTCCACACGCTTCATTCATGTCAGAACTCAACAGCTTGAGTAGCACAAATATTCTGCAGCCACTCATGAAAAGAAATTTTTAATAATAAATATCTAACAATTAATGGGCTGGTAGCTGCAATTGTCTTCGGGGCATAATATCTAATTTCCTTGCAATGTTTCATATCCTTACTTTTCACGCTGCAACAGTCTATCATTAAAACCAAATGCAGGTTTCTATCACTTTTATTTATTTTTCAAATCAACTTATAAATCAGTGCCAGGCCTTGTTACAGATGAGTTCCAATAAATTATCGGCTGTGGACAAATTCTGAATGTTAAACACTTCCTTTCTCTTCCTCCCGCCCTGGGTCCCTGTCTGTCTCTCTCTATTGTTTTTCTTCTCTCCCGCTCTGAGAGGCGATGTTTTCCACAGCCCTCTAGGCCTGCATACCTCACTGGCTGTGCTTTGGGTACAAGTCACAGAGAGCCCTTAGTACTTAATTATGTGCTATTTAAATAATGCAAAAAGACATTTATTTTTAGGAGGAAAATATCAATAGAGGAGACAAGAGTGGCTTTATAGTCCTTGGGAAATTTACCTTTCTGAATTCCAAAAGTGAAAGCATTCTTGTTAGAGGCTTTTTTTATATCCTCCTAGCAGCCTAAGAAGGAATACCTGAGGTATATTTTTCACATACATCAGCCTACCTACCTTTTCCAAACTGCCCTGTTACTTCTGAGAAGCTCTTTTGCATACCTTGACAGGCTCCTGCCAAATTTCCCTGGAAGGGTCTGGGGCCACAGTGAAATCATGGCTTTCTGCTCCCAATGACTTGAACATACAGGAACATACAGAACATACAGGAGACATGAGACAACCTTACTGTTAAACTAAGGAAGACCCAAAAGTCCAAAGAGAGAGACAGTTACGGTAACTCCTGATGGTCTCATGCTTACTTAAACTCATACACACATTTGTAAGCTTTGTCTGAAATATTCATGTCTTAGCTAAAAACTAAGAAAAGTGCTTTAAAATCCTCAAAACAGTAAGAACCTTTAATGAAAGCCATTTTAAAATTGTCTGCCTTGTTGACTTGTCAGTAGATAGTACAATACAATGCATTTTACTTGATTGACTATCTTGGCCATAATTTTGGCTACTGATCTACTGCTGTACAGTGAGCAAAACTATGTACAGTCTGCTCCAGATTGTTTATTTGACAGACTGAGGAAAGCACTCTCAAATGTCATCTGTAAAATGTTTATTTCCGGTAGTTTTCTAGAATGGTTTTCTAATGTTCTGTCTTTCACATTTCAGCAAACTCTTCCTAATGAAGTGTACAGAAGCCTAGATACAGGACTATCAAATGAGTTGGGGACTTGAGTGTCATCCTGGCAAGTTTGGGACATGTCCTGGTGGGCTGCACCCATGAAATAGCTGGGTAGGATGCCCCTGCCTTTCATCCCCATGCCTGGAAATTTCCACCATGAGAATTCTGTATACGAGTGAAGGTGTTGTCTTTGGAAGATATACGTGGGATGCCACCATCCCTGACATTGGAAGACTCTTTCTTCTTGTCTAAAGAACTCTGTCCACACCTGCAATGATTTATTTTTTGCATTTTTCATTCTACTAAGATGTATACTCCCTGAAAGCAGAGACTGTTTATTCATTTCTGTTTTCTTCATAGCACCTTAGCACTATGTCTGGGTGTTGTTTGGTGTTCAGTGTAAGATTGGTGTATCTGATGGGGTAATGAGGTCAAAAGTTTCGAGGATGTACTTGCTTTGGAAAGTCTAGTTGAGCTTGTAAGAGGTACTGGACATCTTGGAGGAAAATGGGAGAGGCACAAATCAAACACTGTCATTTCATTATTTTGACTATGGCTAGTTTTTCATTTGTAATATAGTAAAAATATTCATTAAAAATACATCTGCCAGGCATTATGCTTTGTATGAAGATGAACAAAAACAAAACCCTTGCCTTTATATAGACTAGAACCCAAAGTGAGTAGTCACAAAGCAACCTCATACTGTAGGTCTGTACACCTAGCTCGTTGAAGCTGCTTATGACAAATCCCCCTGAATCTATTCTTGACTCTTTCCACTTCCAAGTCATTTTCCATATTGGGGAAAGGGGAAAAAACCTTAGCTTAGGAATAGGAACAATACATAATAGCAACAACAACAACAACAATAATAACAACAAATTAGATTGAGAACTATGTGCCAAGCATTATACCAAGCTTTTTCATAACTGTAGTCCTATGTGGTAGGTATTATTATTATCCCATACTTTACAGCTAAAACACCTGAATATTGCAGGTGTCATAAATAGCTGAGCTAGTTCTTGAGCCCCAGGCTGTGTCCACAAAAGCGCATAGCTTGGCCACTTGGCTGCAATACCTCTGGTATGCACAGCATAGACTTTGCTGACAGATAAACCTGAGTTTGTATCTCAGCTCCACCACTGCTGTGAGGTTTGGGACAAGTCGTTAAACTTCACTTATTCCCCAGAAAATAACTTTCCCGTTTTACAGGATTCCCTAGGACCCCCCTATAAAATGAAGACAATAATACCTCCTTCTCAGACTTGTTTTGAGGATTAATTAATGTATGTTTCTAAAGCCCTAGCATAGTGCCTGATAAATCAAAGGCAAATAATCTACAATCACTACTTCTGGAATAATTTGACAAGTGGATAGGATTTGATTATACAGTGGGCAGGCAAGGCATTTAAGTCTGGGGACACATTATGAACTAAGATATCAGACAGACATTTTTGTTCAGAGAGTGGATGGAAACCTGCCCCACTAGAACAGTGCTTAGAGAAACATGCAGAAGTCATGGTACAGAACGAGCTAACAGCAAAAGGAAGTGAGGCTGAGAAGCTGAAGAGGAGGCAGAAACAAGACCAGGTTCATGGGATGTTGTGAAAACCAAATGAGAAGAGTGATGTCTTAGTCAATTGTTGCTGCTATAATAAAAATACCATCGTCTGGATGGCTTAAACAATAAACATTTATTTTTCACAATTCTGGATGCTGGGATGTCCAAGATCAAGGTGACAGCAAATTTGATGTCTGATGAGGAAGGGGCAAGGCAGCCCTCTGGGAACTCAACATGTGAATTTTTGAATGGATACAAAAATTCATTCTGTAGCAAGCTTAGCAATCTGACCATCAGCAGAATCAAGTACTAGAGGGAGGTCAATGAAAATGAAGACAGAGGACAGGCCATTGTATTGGAAAGTGAAGAAGGCAATGGTGAACTTTCAGAGCAATTTCAGACTGGAGAGGCAGAAGCCATATTGTGGAGGTCAGGAAGGCACAGAAAGAAAACGACAGGCACAGTGATGGGTCAGATCACCAGCGTTTAACAGAGGTCGAATGCATGTAAGTATGTGAACTCATTTTGAGAAAACTGGTTAGTTGCTTGTATACAACTCAGCTGTTACACCTGACTGACGAACAGGAGTCAGCGAGCAGCGTTATTCCACCTACCTTATGTCCGTGAGTGTGGCTGGAGTGCTCGGCAGGTACTGTATGTAGCTCCCAACACACAGCCTGGGCAGCAGGGAATTTACATCACCTGTGCAGACCCTTCCAGGTGCCCCTGAAAGAGCAGCTGCCTGATTTTTCCCATTGCTATCCTGATCTATAATTTTAATTGAGTATACTCACACGATTAATGTCTATAGTCAAGACTGAGAGCCAAGAAACCAGTGTGCAGTGTCTTTTGGAGAAATAGTCTGCATATGTTAATCCTAGTCCCAGAGACAGAAGGCAATTGTGTTTGATTAACTAACCCACTAGCACCATCCACAAATAGAACTGGGAAGAAAAAAATGTATTTTTGAGTTCCACCAGCAAAGAGATCTTGTGGGTTCATTGCCCTCCAGTGCATGACTTTCTTAATAGGGCAGAGAAGCCATAGTGTCTAACTGCAGTTTAATATAGGATGTATTTGTTGAATATTTCCACTATGGGTCAGCTGTCCATGATGTGACCTCCTGAGTGGGTCATAGGGCTGTGCTACTTGAAGACTTCTGCCACATTTGCAAGGGGTCATCAAAGCAGAACCTGGCAAACCCACTTAGCTGGTGCATCTCCATCCACCATTCCTGGTGGAGTGACAAGCTGCTGGACTGTTCATGGAGATGCTGGCCATGAAAAGAGTCATATCTTCCATTTCTCAACAATCTGCATTTATCCACCTGACTTAAAATATGTTTTTCCATATTTTTGTCATTTTGGTAGTTAAATGAGTAGACTTTCATCTTGCTTTGAGTTTGCAAAACTAGAATTGGGAACTAGAACTTACTAACCTGACATCTTGAAGCTAAGGGCCATGAAACTGAAACTAAGCCTACTTGCTGGTCACTTAAAAATACTCAGTGATTCAGTCCCTGGTTTGCTAAGAGAAAGATGTCCTCACTGAGAAAATTATGAGGAGTACTACTAATGTGCTCTTAAATAGGCCAGGTTTAATGGTAGGAAAGAAAGTCTAGAAAAGAAGATTATTTACTCTGAAATGACTCTCAAACTTTCTGTTACATACTTTATATTCAATATCAGAAGATCTCACATCTGTCTTCTAATGCATAGCCTTTATTCAGAAAAGAAAAAAAATCTCAAAAACTCCCCAAATCTCTCCAGCTTATAATGAAGCATGTCAGCAGTTCAGGCAAAGGGAATGGCAAGAATTCTAGAGGGAAGGCGATAGGTCCCAGTGGAGGGGGAGCAAATTACCCAAATAAAAACCTAGCAGCTCGTTACTGCTCTGTTTGCTTTTCTAGGAGGCATCATTAAGAGAATTTTGATGTTAACATTCATTTTCAATTCCCAGTGTTTAATTTGAATATCAACAACATTCAATAACAGTTTAACCATTTATTGAACACCTACTAGGTGCCATGTTCTGACAGATACACTCTGTCTTTATGAGGTAGATACTATATGTCAGGCCACGGGCAGTGTGTTTAGCCCTAGAGCCTTCAGTTTAATGTGGGAGGCTGACAACAAACTCATAATGATATGTCATAGTTGCACTTGTGTTTAACACTATAATGGAAAACTATAGTGAACAATAGAAGTGTAAAACAGATAAGACTGACAAATAAGTCATGTATGCTGAAATCCAAAGGAGTAAGAATTAGAAGAGCAGCCAATTCTAAACAAGTGAACAAGGGGGATAATGGTATAAGATGATGGAGGCAGTTCATACGGGGTGTTCTGGGCCACAGCAAAAGCATTGGGCATAGAGGGTTTTAAGCAGTAAAACATTTAATACTGTGTTTCTACAAGGTTATTCTGGTTGCCAAGTGGAGAATGGAGTGGAGGGTTGGGATCCATACAATTTATGGAGGTGCACTAGGGCTTTCTTGGTAGTTAATCCAAGAGAGACAGTGGTGGCCATGGAAGTTGACAGAACTGGACGGGCTTGAAAAAAATATTCTGGAAGTGAAATTGACAAAACTTGGTGATGGATAGGCTGAGGGAATGAAGAAGAGCGTAGAAAATTGACACCCTAAGTTCTGGAATAAGCATCTGAGTGGATGGTGGTATCATTCACAAAGATAGGGGCACCAAAAGAGAACGGGCTTGGGGGAAAGATTATGCACTCCACTCTGGGCATCATGAATTTTAAAAGTCTGTAATTAGACATGTTGTTTAGAGAGTTGGATGTGTGAGTGTGAAACTCATTGGAGAAGTCTAGGCTGAAGACATATTGAGGAGTCATTAGAGAGTAGGTAGTAACAGAACTCAATGTGCTCACTCAGGAAGAGAGGGTGGAATGAGAAGAATGTGGCCATAATGAAGCTCAAGAACTCCATATTTGGAGGTCAGGTAGAGAATGGGGTGCTCACAACAGAACCAAGAACAATCAGGCAATGGAGAAATAGGGAGAGATGTGGTGTCAGTGAAACAAGGGGAAAATGTTTCCAAAAAGTAGAAGTAGTCAAATGTGGCAAAGGCTGCATGAATTTCATGACTGGGATCACTGAGAACCTTAAGGAAGAGTTTCTGTAAGGCGTAAACAGAAAATGTAAACAACTTACGCATTTTTATTATGAAAATCTCAAGCATATGAAAGTAGAAAAATAGAATAATGAACCTCAATTTACCCAGGGTCCAGATTCAATGATTATCAATATTTGCCACACTCGATTCATCTATCCTTTTGTTACTGAAGTATTTTAAAGCAAAACCCAGACCTCCTGTTTTTCACCTTCACTGTACTTGTCTGAGGGTTGTCTATAATCACAATGCCATTATCACAGCAACAAAACAAATAGCAATCCCTTGGTCTCATCCAATACCAAGGTCGTATGCAAATTCCCCTGATTGTGCAGACCCTTTTTACTCAAATGTGGTCCAGACATCAGCAGCACAGCCATCACCTGGGACCTATCGGAAATGCAGAATCTCAGGCCTCTACCAGGCCTGCTGAATCAGAAACTGCGTTTTGACAGCGTCCGCAGGTGATTCATATGCTTTTAAATTATTTATATATGTATACAGTGAAAAGACACCTTCCCTGCTCTTATCCTTTTTGCATGTTCCCACCCTTACACATCCACACCCAACTATTGTTACTAGTTTTGTGTTTTTTCTTTCCAAAGTTTCCTTTCGCATATACAAGCAAATATAAAGATATACATGCTTTCCATCTTTCTTCACAAAAGATGGCTTTTTTAATGGACTAAAATTCTTTTTAAAGAATTGAATGCTCTGCTTTTCATGTTTAAAGATGATTTACTGTAAACATTGTGCATTCTCACTGTTCTGTCACTTATTCTCTCCTCATCCACCACTCTACACACATCGCCAATATTGTTGTCTAGCTGTTGTGAAACATCTGCACTTTTTCACCTTAATTACCCACATAGTTCAATTGCAAGATGTTAAGCTGGTGGCATCATCCATGCCTTTCTTTTAATATGAAATCAGAAAAGCCAGGATAGGAACTGAGCCTATACTCACTGGAAACTGGTTTGATCTCCAAAGACACTTAAAGAACAATTACAAAGAAAACAATAAACACTCCTTATTGCAGGTCTATGTGAAGGGAAAGTTGGAGATGGCCTTATTTTACAGTGTGTCTGATCCTCATACATCATGGATATTCCAACTCCTGCACTTTTTCCCATGCCTTTCCCTCTGCTAGAATGAGCTATCCTTGAAAGCCCCCATCTATTAAACTTCTCCTCAGATATCAAAGCTCAACTCAATTCTAATGCTATTATTGCCAGGAAGCCTTTCCTGACCACCTGGCCAGAGGAGCTTCTTCTGTCTGCTGAAACCCTATTGTTTTTCTGTGCATGTTTTCTGACATTTCACCCTTTCATCACGATACTTGTGAATCGATACTTGATGTCACTGTGAGCTTCTTGAGGTCAGACACTGCATATTAAAACTCTTGGCTTCCACGTCATCATGTAGTATGCCACTAAATACCATATAGTTTAGGTTCTGGGTAAATATTTGTTAAGTGGATGAATGAATATGTGTAAAAGCTCCTTATGCGCCTGGTCCTTTGCTAAACTCTATATTACCTGTTTCTCATTTGCTTTATTCTGCTGCCCAGATTTGTTGTAGCCTCTTCAATCAGGACATATCACTCAGCCATGGGAGCAGGGCAGCTCTGTTATATCAACTTCTGCATCATTCGATTGCTAACTAAATTAATACTTGGTGTGTATAGCAAACATTTTTCCTGCGTGTTAAAATATTGTAAAGACTATTATTTTCTTTTATGCCTAATATCTCTGAGAGATATAGACTTTTAAAGTTTATCTGTTACCTCCATGGAAGAGAGATTTCAAATGACAATGATGAATGATGCATACAGAACCCAGAAATGTTCCAGAAATGTGGAAAATATGAATATATAAACCTAAAGCTCTTCTGATCTAAAGTTCGCTAATCCTTTGATACACTTGAACCAGCCTTGACATAGTCTGACATACATAAAAGTCAGACATTACCCACAATTGAGAAAATTGATTTAAATATATATATGTATATATACATTATCTAAATATTTATATGTATATATATACATGCACACACATACACACACAACACTGGATTCAGTACCAGCATTGGTTTGTAGATGGGATGAATAAATAGGCACAAAATAAAGGCAAAAAAGTCACTGTCTATAGACAATTTATATATTCCTAGATATGCCTTCAGAATGGGAATTGAAGATTATAAGACAATGCACAATTAAAATAGATCTATAATTTTGGGATCTGATAGGTATCTCAGGGCTGTTCTAGGCAGATTTTTTTAAATAATAAAATCTTATTATTTCAATTTTCTGTCTACGGAGGGAAAACAGCAAACATACATGGATGCCATCACACACCTCAGCAGGAACAATGAACTTTTCAGCTATCTTCTCCCTCCCCTTAAAAAGCAATTTAATGCACCACTGGAGGTTGCCTATTAATTGGACTAGAAATAAAGTAGCCTGTGAGAGTTGGGCAGGGAAAATACAGTTTGTGTGTGTATGTGTGTGTAAAATCTGTGTGTATATAATATTTCACCCACAAAGTAAACAAGTAACACTAGTACGTCATTTTCTAATTACAGGGTTGTTTCATAAACTGTAAACGCTAACATGGGAGAGGTAAATCATAGCAATTTAATTAATAAAACAGTTTAGACACTTAAACCCATATGTGCACCCCTGGGGGCACCACATCAATAATAGAAGCTTGCAGGCATATTTTAGAAATTTTGTGCAATCATTTGCAGTTCTTGTAGTCAATAGTTATTACAACTGCATTAACTCTTCTCTTTCCATACCCAAAGAGTGAAGTTTGATTTGTTGAATATTCTTTTCACTTTAGATGGTCTCTTTGGGTTGCTAGAAGCAGAAGAGCACAGGGTTACTTTTTCTGAATTACCAGGAGTGAATAAGGCAAGAGAGCAACAGTAAATATGGGAATGAGAATCCTGAGGAAAGCAGAAGGATTCTCCCTGTCCTTTTAGTAAAGGGGAGTTGTAGAAGATAATGGACGTCAGAGAATGGAAATTCAGCATTTGTTTCTGTGTATGTTTAGATCCTCTTTTTCTTTTAATCTTAAAATTACATCAATAGAATCTTCATGCGTTGCTAGTGGGGATGTAAAATGGTGCAATCACTTTGGAAAATGGTTTAGCAATTTCTTTAAAAAGTTAAATATATTCAGTCCTCTTTTGAGGGGCAGCACAGTTGGTTCCATGTTCTTGCTACTATCAATGCTGTGATAAACATACATGTGCAGGTATCTTTTTTATAGAGTGATTTGAGTTCTTCTGGGTATATTCCCGGTATACGTGATGGAATATTACGCAGCCATAAAGAACAAAATCATGAACTTCACAGCAACCTGGATGGACTTAGAGTCTATAATGCTGAGTGATCTTTCACAGAAACAAAGAACCAAGTATCACATGTTCTCACTCATAAGCAGACCTTGAACAATGATCGTAATACTATAAGATAATGAATGGCAGTAGTGGGAAACTTCCGGGAGGGGGACGGGGAAGAGGGGTTGGCAATAGTGGGAATCTGCCTGGGGAAACGGGGACACACCTCATTAACAAGGGTACCTGCATAATGAACATTTGTATACCGAACCCTGAATTGTACCCCACATCTTTAAAATAAATAAATAAATAAATAAATAAATAAAAAGTTAAACATAAATTTACCAAATGATCAACACTTCCATTACTATACATCTACTCAAGAAAAATAAAAGCATAAGTTCACCCAAGAACCCGTACATGAATGTTTATAGCAACATTATTCATAATAGTCAAAAGTGCCGGGCTCGTGGCTCAGCCTGTAATCCCCCGCTTTGGGAGGTTGAGGTGAGTGGATTACCTGAGCCCTCGGGTTTGAGACCCGCCTGGGCAATTTGGTGAGACCTCATCTCTACAATAAATCAAAAGATTAGCCGGGTGTGGTAGCACACGCCTGTAGTTCCGGCTACTTGGAAGGCTGAGACGGAAGGATGGCCGGAGCCCAGCAGATCGAGGCTGCGGTGACCAGGAGCAGCCACTGCACTCCAGTCTGGGTGACAGAGTGAGACTCCAACTCAAAAAAAAAAAAAATAGTCAAAAGTGGTTGTAACTAAATGTCCATAAATTGTTGAGTGGATAAGCAAACTGTGGTATATCCACGCAATGAAATCCTGTTCATCAATACAGAGGAACAAATCATGAGGCATGCTGCAATGTGGACGAATCTAATTTATTTATTTATTTCCCTTTATTTTAAAGATATGGGGTACAATTCAGGGTTCAGTACACAAATGTTCATTATGCAGGTACCCTTGTTGATGAAGTGTGTCCCTCCTTCCTCTGGCAGTTGCCCTCAACTGCCAATCCCACCCCCCTCCCCTGGCAGTTTCCCACTACTGCCAATCCCTTTCTTATAGTATTATGAAAATTGTCCAAGGTCCGCTTATGAGTGAGAACATATGGTATTCTGTTCTTTGTTTCTGTGATAGATCACTGAGTATGATAGACTCTAAATTCATCCAAGTAGCTGCAAAGGACATATGTTTATCCTTCTTTATGGCTGCATAATATTCCATTGTGTATATGTACCACACTTTTTTTTATCCAGTCCAACTTTGGTGGGCAGCATGGTTGGTTCCATGTTTTTGCTATTGTGAATAGAGCTGCAACAAACATGCGTGTGCAGGTATCTTTTTGATAGAATGATTTGAGTTCCTCTGGGTATATTCCCAAGGGGGATTGCTGGGTCATATGGAAGGTCCATTTCTAGTTCTTTCAGAAATCACCACACCATCTTCCAGAGAGGTTGCACTAGTTTGCAATCCCACCAGCAGTGTAGAAGCAGTCCTTTTTCTCTGCATCCTTGCCAGCATCTGATGTTGCTTGCTTTGTTAATGATGGCCATTCTTACTGGGGTTAGGTGGGGGTTAGGTGGTATCTCAATGTGGTTTTGATTTGCATTTCTCTGATGATTAGTGAGGCTGAGCACTTTTTCAATGTGTCTGTTGGCTGCCCGTATATCTTCTTTTGAGAAATATCTATTCATGTCTTTTGCCCACTTTTTAATGGGGCTGTTTGTTTTTTTCCTTTAGGCACGTTTGAGTTCCTTGTAGATCCTAGATGTTAGACCTTTGTCAGCTATACAGTTGGCAAATATTTTTTCCCATTCTGTGGGCTGTCTCCTTGCTCTCTTGATGGTTTCTTTTGCTTTGCAGAAGCTCATTAGTTTGATGAGGTCCCACTTGTGTATCTTATCTCTTATGGGATGGGCACTTGGGGTTTTGATCAGGAATTGGTTGCCCCATAAGGGTTTCTCCTGCGTTTTCTAAGATTCCTATAGTTTGAGGTTTTATACTTAGGTGTTTGATCCATTTAGAGTTAATATTCGTGTAGGGTGATAGGTATGGTCCTGTTTCAATCTTCTGCATGTGATCAGTCAGTTTTCCCAGCACCATTTACTGACTAGGTTCTCCTCTTGTAGATGAATCTTTAAAACATTCTGTTAACTGAAAGAAGCCAGACACAAAAGACCACGTGCTGTGTGACCCATTTACATAAAATGTCCAGAAAAGGCAAAATCATAAAGACAGAAAGCAGATTAATGGTCCCTGGAGCTAGGGATAGGGTCAACTGTTAACAGGCATATGGGATCTTGTTAGGGTGATGGAAATGTTCTAAAACTGGGTTGTGGTGATGGTTGCTCAACTTGGCAAATTTATTAAATCATTTAATTGTACACTTTAAATGGGTGAATTTTGTTATATATAATTTTTCTTTGATAACGTTTTTAAAAATTATATCCATAATTTTATTGGTATTCCTGGAAAAAATAATTTATGTTGCATTATATTCATATAAGAGACACAATTGGTGGTGAAGTGGGTTGTCACTGTATAACACTAAGTCTACACAAATGCACTTTTTTATAATTGTGGTTATCTTGGTACAGTTTGCATATACTCAGAGCCCAGTTACCAAAGTCTAATTCTTTTCACTTTTGCTCTTCCCATCAAAGAGAAAATAATAATAACTACCATTCACTGAGCACTTACTAACTGCTCTGTATGCTACTTTGTATTAACTTCTCAATTAGTATAATAATTCTTATGTGATAGTTTACTATCCCCACTTACATCAGACAAAGACAGCCTGAATCATCTGCCCTAGTTATGCAGCAAGTAGTGAAGCTGGGATTTGAACACAGACGATTGGCTCCAGGCTGCACTTTTACCTGCCACCATCGCTGGTCCCTCCAGAGTAGAGGCTGAGTTCTCTCTTCTGGAATCTAAGATGAGCCCCATCTGTTCGTGGAAAGCTTTCAAGGAAGCAAGTGTAGACTGATAAGCCTTACTCAAGAGACATTGTGGAAACTCACAGGCCATGTTGTCGATGCTGGCTGCCCTGGGAACTCACTCTGCAGAAGAAGAGTGGGTGACTCTGAACTTTGTATTCAAGGCCTCTGCGTTGTTAGCCCCATTATAATTGCCACATATTATTTTCATCATTAAAGAAATCAACAGGAAAAGTATTTTTTTTTTCTCAGAAAAAATAAGCAGGTAACAAAGCCATAATTTTTCAGATATGCAGGTATGGCTATCTCTAAATTACCCAATTTACCATCTTCAGGAGGAAAAATTGAACTGTTTTAATCGTGTAGTCTATCATTCCTAGATGTTGTTGAAACCTAAAAGAAATTAGACCATGAATAAAAGAATTTTGAATAAAAGAGGAAATTTGAAAAATGCAGATATCTTTCATCCCTCTCAATACTGTGAGTACTGTGTGCCCTCAGCGTGCAGCTGTTTTCCTCAACAAAAAGCCCATTGCTGTGCAACCGTCTATCAGGGGTTATGCTTTTTGCCTGCTTAGGGATTTCTTTAAATGTTTGGTATGGTCTTCTGAAAATGCTTGCAACTCTATATTTCTGTATATGTGTCTCAATTTACAAATACATTACAAATGTATTCCAAATATTTATCACTTGAATGGAACATATTTCAATCTAACAGTGATGACATAAAACAGTAAAATAAAATAGTAGTTAGGTTGTCCATGAGGATATGTAGGTTAGAGAAGTATATTGACCACGATGAATTGTAAGGCAAGTGCTAAGGCCATGTTAGTAATTAAAGAAAAACAAATATTAAACTGAACCAATAACTAATCTTTAGATTTAAGACTTATAGTTGAGGATCTTGCCGTGACCTGAACCTGCTCTACAAAGAGGTACAATTGGAATGTCCCCTTTGTTATCACACATCCTTACAATTCTCTTATTTTCTCACATGTACTGAATCTTTGCTTCCCCCATCAGTCCCTCTGGTCCCTTAACCCTCTGAACTGCACATGTATCCACTCATCCACCCATCTGTCTATCCTCTCCTAACCTCGAATTAGACTTTTTTGGGTATCTTCACCAGCACCACAAGTTCTTCACCTCATTGTCCTTCTGCTGTGCCCTACACGATATAGGCAATCAATAAATATTTGTGAACTGACTGACCTCCCACCTTGTCACTACCTTTGGTAGAGAAAATGATAAAACTGTCTTGATTGAATCCAGTAAAACCTGCTGAACTCTAACATCAGCAAGACACTTGCTCCAAAATCCTTCCATTCAACTCCAGATGACTTGATACCAACTCCCCCGCGAACTAATAGAGCGAGAATTCACCATTACTATGAGAACGGCACCAAGTCATTCAGGAGGAATCTGTCCTCATGGCCCAAACACCTTCCGCTAATCCCCACCTCCAACACTGGAGATCACATTCCAACATGATATTTACAGGGGACAACCATTCAATCTATGTACTGCACACACACGCATATGTGTTTATGTATGTTATGAATGTGTATATCTCAAGATGCTGGCCCAAGTTGCTTTGATGGCTCTGTTGTCAATCAAACTGGAGATATACTTTTTTTAAAAACCAGTTTGCTCACCAGTTTGCTCCAGCTCACTGCTGGAGCCTGACAAGGCTGGCCCAACTGCTCCTCAGATAAACTGCTCTTCTCAAGCTATGTTGCTTCTACAAAGTGGGAACAGCAACGCTATCTCCCTATGTAGTAGGCACTGTAACCTAAGACTGCCTACCCAGCGTTTACTTCTCCGCCTACATATAACTGAAGACCATGGCTGTGCAACCATCCTTGGTGAGAACAGCAGCAGCATCTCATGTTGCCATAGTGCCCACCCCCCGCCATGCTGCAAGAGTTTATATTCTCATCAAGGTCAGTTGAATGCACAAAACTTATTTTCCTAATGTGGAAAAACTGACATAAAGTGTGTACTGAGAATAGCTGTCAGTTGCTCAATATATTCAACTCTATATTCAAATGCCATCTCCGCCTTGAACAGTTAGTAGCAGGACAGCTATGCAGGGGAAACTACTCTTCCAGCTGGGAATGCAGCCTCGGAAAAGACTCACCTTGATTTTGAAGCTACTAAGCATCCTAATGAAGTGGACTGGATTTACATTTTAACAATGCTACACAAATGTACTACATGGCACTTTTCCAATAACCACTCCAACATCATTCATTTTGACACTTCCCATTGTAGGAAAAGCAGAAGGAATAAAGTAGCATTCTATAATGAGGTGCCTGGGGAGGGGAGCTGGATTTTATTTTTATTTTCAAATCAGGCAACATGAGCACACTCTTTTTTGATGTGCAGTGTTCTCATGACTGAAGTTCCATGATAGTCCTTCCCCGCCTGCAGGAACCTGAGTCCTGAGCTCTATCTGACCACCTGTCTTCCGGGGCAGCTGTCTGGTAATTAACACTTGGTATCTAACTCTCTGACCCATTCAAGAAGCCAAGAGTACCATACTTCCCCTGCTACTTCAGCAACAATGAGTCTTGGTTAAAAGTAAAAAAAAAAAAAAAAAAACCTTCGGGATAGTTACCTTCCTCTAATGGAATGACCTGGTCAAGACTTTGGCTTCATGTCTCTTTATCCTGGTCAGAAAAGGAAAAGCCAGTTGTACTTCCCTATCTACAATACCCAGCTCAGTTTAAATATGGACCCTGGGGGATCTGATCAGAAATTTTCACAAGACTTGGTATCCTTAAAGAAGTAGCCTTCTCAGCACTGAGGGTGTTTGTGTTAAATTATGCTGAAAAGGAGATCTTTCTATGTATCCTTATTCTCGTTTCAGTCCTAGGAGACGGAGATAGGCATTATACGTCATGCCTTGAGATAGACCTATTTGAATCTTCTTAAGGCTTAAAAAGCCAAGCTCGCCCTCCCCTTGCACACCAGAGGTAAGAGTCTGCCTCGAAGAGCTGTGAATAGCCCCATAAAAACAGAGGGTTAAATTTTAGCATTTCCTTTGACTCCTCCTTTTTCCTCAGGAAGCTGGAAGTGTAACATATGTGGTCTGACTCCTTGTTGCTTGACTGAAACCTCATGCTAGCACTAGAAAGGACCGAGGGTAGGTCACCTGGTTAATCTTCACACAGCACTGCAATTCCTCTGCATTATCAGAAGTAAGTGGTTGTTCAACTTGTGCTTTTAGCAACTTCAGCAATGAAAAAGTCACTGTCATGTGAGGTATTATTCAGATTGTTGATAGCACCATCTTTCTTCCAGTCTTTATATGGAAAAAAGGAGATTTTTATTTCAATTATATTTCTTATGAAAAACAATATTAAATGGACCCTGCAGTGTGTTGTAATTAAATGAATACCAAAGCCAAGGCACACTTAGGCTCATATTTTACAATTCCGTAACACAGATATGTGACTTTTGGCGAAGTCACATCTTTTTTATCTTTAAAAAAATTTAAATTGCATTACCTATTTATCTCATTTATTCAGTCTTTGGTTTAATGGACACATAGTATGTGCCAGGTACACTCCTTGGTACTGAGGATACAGGAGTCAACAAAACAGACAAATTCCCTGCCCTCGTGGGGCTACCATTTTATTGGGGGAATTCAGAAACAAACCAAATAAAGAGTAAATTATGTATTATATATGTTAGGTAACAACAGCTATGCAAAATAATATAGAGCAGGGAGGAATTGAGAATAGAAAATTAATATTTAAGCAAATATTTAAAGAAGAGGAGTTAAGCCATCAGGATATCTGGAGGAAGAGTGTTTTAGGCCAGGGGAACAGTGAGTACAAAGGACCTGAGTTTGGAGGGTGCCTGGTAGATTCAGGAACGGTAAGGAGGCCAACATGGCAGGAGCAGACAGAATGAAAGTAAAAGCAGGAGATGAAGTCAGGGAGATAAAGGGTATTGTAGCCTTAAGTTTGAGATTTTTGAGCAAAGAAGGGTCATGATCTGACATATTTTAGAAGGCTTACTCTGATTACTGTCCTGATAAATGGGACAAGGATAGAATTCGGGAAATCGGTTAAAGGGATATTGCAAAAACCTAAGTAAGATATAATGGTAGCCCAAAGTTGGGTAGTGACAATGAAGGTGGTTGGATTCTGGGTATATTTAGGTATATTCTGGGTATATTAAGGTAAAGACAGCTTTGCTGAAGGATCGGCTGTGGGGTATATTCGTTATTTATTGCTGCGTGAAAACTTAGCCCAAAACATAATGAATTAAAACAGATATTATTTAACTTATTTGTATTTTGAGTCAGGACCTCACTCCATCACCCAGGCTGGAGTACAGTGGCATGATCACAGCTCACCACAGCCTCAACCTCCAGGGCTCTAAAATAAACATTTATTATCTCATAACTTTTGTGGGTCAGAAATTGAGAAGAGCTTAGCTGGCTCGTTTTGGCTTAAGGTCTCTCATTAAGTTGAAATCAGGAGATTGTCAGGGGTGGCTATTTTCTGAAAGCTTGACTGGAGCTGAATGAACTGCTCCTTTTTTTATTATTTTATTTTAAAGATGTGGGGTGCAATTCAGGGTTAGGTTTACAAATGTTCATTATGCAGGTACACTTATTGATGAGGTGTGCCCTTCCCTCCCCTGGCAGTTTCCCTCAACTTTCAGTCTCACCCCCACCCCCCGGCAGTTTCCCATAACTGCCAATCCCTTTCTTATAGTATTATGATAATTGTTCAAGGTCCGCTTATGAATGAACAACTTCTAAGATGGCTCATTCACATGGCTGCTGGCAGGAAGCCTCAGTCCCCTGCCACGAGGACATCTCCATAGGGTGCTTATGTGTCTTTATGATGAGGCCACTAACTTTTTCCAGTTTATGGTCTGGTATGTGCCTCCCTTATTCATATATTGAAATCCCAGACCTCAATATGACTATACTTTGGGATAAGGTCTTTATGAATGTAGTTATAGTTAAATGAGGTTATAGAGGTGGGGTCCCAATCCCACCAGAAGAGACACCAGAGGGCTTGCTCTGTTTCTCCACCAGTGAGAAGGTGGTGATCAGCAAGCCAGAAAGAGAGCCCTCACCACACTCTGACCCTGCTGGACTTTGATCTGGGACTTCCAGCCTCTAGAACTGTGAAAATAAATTTCTGTTGTTTAGGTCCCCCAGTGACTTTTGTTATGACAACCAGAGGATGCTAATACAGTCAGAATGAGAAAACGGAGAAACAAAGAGGAAGACACGGTGCCTTTCTTTCTTTTTTTAAAAGTTTATTTTAAAGATGTGGGGTACAATTCAGGATTAGGTATACAAGTGGTCATCATACAGGTAAAGTTTGGGCTTCCCTTTGGACCCCACTTTGCTTGGTTTGAGATCAGATACCCTTACTGATGTTGTGCCCTCCCACCCCACCCATCCCAGCAGTATCTTTCTACTGCCAATCCCTTTCTTATAGTATTATGGTAAATGTTTAAAGTCCGCTTATGAGTGAAAACATGTGGTACTCTGTTCTTTGTTTCTGTGATAGATCGCTGAGTACGATAGGCTCTAAATCCAACCAAGTCCATATGTTTGCCCTTCTTTATAGCTGCATAATATTCCATTGTCACAGTGCCTTTTATGTTCTAGTTTTCAAAGTTGCACACTTTCACTGCTATTTTATTTTACTTATTAGAAGCAAGTGTCACTCAAGGGGAGGAAAATTAGGCTCCACTCTTTGAAGGAAGGAGTATCAAAGAATTGCTGGGCATATTTTAAAGCCACAATATAGGGTATGAAAGAAACAGAGACCACAAAAATCATACCAAGACTTCTGAACTCAGTAGCTGGAAGAATAGAGCTAGCATTAATAGCAATGTGGGCAAAAATTAATGAGTAAGAGCATAGGTTAGTTTTGGATACACTAAGTTTGAGTTGCTGAAAATGCATCTAAATGGAAATGTCAAGTGGGCAGTTGAATATGTGAATCTGGGGTCAGATGAGCAGTCTGTGTTATCCATAAATGTGAATTTAGGAGTTGCCATCATATAGATAGCATTTGAAAACATGAAACTTGGTGTGGAAAGAAGAGTAGAGGGGAGGAAGAGGGAAGGGGGAGAAAATGTCAGGCCTGAGCCCCAGGATATTCTTACACTGAGGGAAAGAGGCATGAGAAGAAGATGCCAGTGGGGTAAGAAGAAAATCAGTAGAGTGATATTTTTAAAACTGAGCATAGAAAGTGTTTCAAGGAATACAGAGTGATTAATTTCATTAAATGCTGCTGATAAGATAGAATAAAGACTGGAAATTTACCATTGGATTTAGTAATGTGGAAGTCATTGGTGACCTTGATGAGGTCAGTAGGGTGTTAAGAGGAAAGTCTATTCGTGTGAAATTTAAGACAGAATAGGAAAAGAAGGAATTACTGAGATTATTAAAGCCATCTGGTATATATTTTCTCGAATTTCCTCTTTACTGAAATTTCTATATAAAGTCACTGATCATCTCTTAATTAATAAACCCAAGAGGCTTTATTAAATGTTTGTATACCCTGATCTTTTTACAACCCTTGACACCCTTGATATTCTTTCTCCATCCCATTCATTAGTTTATGTATGTGATATATGTGTGTGTGTTGTATGTGTTGTGTATGTATGTGCACATATATGCATTATCTAGTCTCATCTGCTGGCCTGAGCTGTTTCTGTGACCATGCTGCCTGTCTAGCTTGAGATCTCATTTTCTTAGACCAATTGCAGCTCACCACTGAAACCTTTTTGAAGAGTTTAGTTGTAATGGTAAGCAGAGGAATGAGAAATTAGCTGGAGGAGAAAATAGAGTCAAGGCAAAGTTCCTTTCAGGTGGGAGAAATACTGAATGTTTGAATATTCAATATGCAGAGAACACCAGCCTTCCTGTGGATAGAAAGAGGTGCCTGTCTGATCTGAATGTCCAGAATACAAGTACAGGACTAGGAGGCAGATTGCTTTTTTACCAGCCTAATAGTGGAGCTGAGGCAGTTCCCTCCCTTCCTTCTGTGAAGACCTCCTGCATTTCACCAGGAGTTCCCCCAGCTGCCTCCATCAGGGCTGGGACATTTGTCCACCATTGGGGTATTACACAAGCCCAACTGCTTCAGCTACAATGGTTCATACCCTTGGGTGCATCCTAGTAGCATGAAGGCAGAACTGTTCAGCTCGGTGGGGGAAAAAAATACTGGGGGGAAAAATAAACACCACCAAGGGGAATGAAATAAACTTTATGAGACTTCTGCCATTCCAGCACCACAGGAGACAGTGAACTTGCTCATATACCCAGTACGTTGTTACTACAAGCAGAATCTGATAAAGACATTGTACAAAGATTCTCTATAACCAAGGAACTCGCACAGAGTCTTTCCTACTGAAAGCACTCAGAGCTAAAACTAAGCAATTATAATCACATCCTCAAGGACAGAAAAAAGGCAAAACACAGTCCAGTGAAAAAATAAATTCAAACATAAGAAGAAGAAATAGTCTATCCAGATGAGAAGGAGCCAGAAAAATAATTCTGGCAATGTGAAAGAGCAGTTTTTACAATGCCCCCAAAGGATCACACCAACTCTCCAGCAATGCATCCAAACCAAAATAAAATATTTGAAATATCAGATAAAGAATTTAAAATATTGATTTTTAAGTTTTTTAAATGAGCTCCAAGAGAAAGTTGAAAAACATCATAAAGAAATATTTTTTAAAATCAGGGTACAAATGAAAAAATTTTCTCAAGAGATAGATGTTTTAAAAATACCCACAGAGAACTACTGGAAATGGAAGTCTCATTATGTGAATTACAAAATCTAGTGGAAAATTTCAACAATAGACTAGAACAGGTAGAAGAAAGGATTTCAGAGCTTAAAGATAAGGCCTTTGAATTAACCCAATCTGATGAAAGTAAATAAAAACGAATTAAAAGAAATGAAAAGAATCTCCCAGAAATATGGGATTATGTAAAAGCTAAGATTCATAGGTATTCCTGAGGGAGAAGAAAAAGCAAAAAGCTTGGAAACTATTTGAGGGAACAATTGAGGAAAACTACCTTGGTCTTGCTAGAGATTTAGAACTCCTGGGAGATTGACCGCAAAAAGGACGTCACTGAGGTATACAGTCAGCAGGCTACCTAAAGTCAGTGTTAAGGAAAGAATTCTAAGAGCAGTGAGACAAAAATATCAAATAACTTATAAAGGCAAACCTATCAGTATAACAGCAGACTTCTCAACAGAAACTTTGTAAACCAGAAGGGATTGGGGTCTTATCTTTAGTTTTCTGAAACAGAATAACAATCAGCCAAGAATTCTGTATTCTGCAAAACTAATTTTCATAAACGAAGGATAAATAAGGCCTTTCCTAAACAAGAAAACACAGAGGGAATTTGTCACCACAAGGTCAGACTTATAAGAAATACTCAAAGGAGTTCTAAACATTGAAATGGAAGGTTGATCCAAGCCAATATAAAAACATTCAGAAATATAAAACTCACAGTTCTTATAAAACAGTGACACAATGAAGAATACAAAGCAACTAGGTAACAATCAACATGACTGGAAGAGTATCTAACATATTAATATTAACTTTGAATGTAAATGGTCTAAGTGCCCCCACTTAAAAGTTGTAAATTCGAGACCCGCCTGGGCAGGCGAAACCTCATCTCTACAATAAATCAAAAAATCAGCCAGGTGTGGTAGCGTGTGCCTGTAGTTCCAGCTACTTGGAAGGCTGAGGCGGAAGGATCGCCGGAGCCCAGCAGGTCGAGGCCGTGGTGGCCGGGAGCGGCCACTGCACTCCAGGCTGGGCGACGGAGTGAGACGCCAACTCAAAAAAAAAAAAAAAAAAGTTATGAATAGCTAATAGTTAATGATATTCTTCCTCATTAAAAAGTTTTATATCTTCCTGAATTCTTCTATCTTTCTTGGCAAACCAACTGGCAAAAAAAAAACAGCAGAAAAGACAGCATAGCCTCCATAAGGCTTCACAGATTAAAGTCACTTTAACATCAAATTCCAGTCCTTATTCAAGATGAGAAAAGCTGAACTTTTCATGGATGTAAGCTCTGGAATTCTGACGTGAAGAAATTAAGCAGTGTCTCCCAGAATACAGCCGGGTATACTATATCTTGGAAGTAGCACTTACTATTTATGTCTGTAAAAGATTTCAAGGACTCTGTCAGCAGGAGGTCCTAGCAACCGCTGACCAACAGGCCAGGTCCAAGCAATGAAAGTGAAAATTGTATAAGGACATATTGAAGAATAACAGAATAGCTATATGGAATTTCTGACAGAGGTAGAAAGGAACACACAAATCAGCCTCTCTCTTTTTTAAGTTTAACACATACAATCCAAGTTAGGACACATCTCATGTTCAAGGTCAGAGATAAACCAGAAAACTGAGGTAGGAATCAGATTTTCTCATGTCCGTTCAAGGGTCAGCCCTTGGCAACCTAGTGCCAATAACCATCTGCAGAAATTCCTAGGTAGTTGCATAAAAACATTTCATGAGGTATTTGGCATCTGCTAGTGGTGATTGTGGTGTCTTCATTCAGGAGTTTTCTGTTTCATAAAATATTGAAGTGGGACCAGGTGCCGCATTCAGATGAATGATTTGAGCAACACATTGCAGTATAATCATATCATCACAGATCATCCAACCTAGAATGCAGTGATTTGGAGAACTAGTGCTGTGTTTGAATGAGTGACTGACTGATGAAGCAGGGGTCCACAGAATGGCAATTTTCAATTGAATACAGCAAAGAACGGTGTTTTGGCCACTGTTGCAAACATGCTGGACTATATTCACATTACAGCTATCGCTTCAATTGAAGGGAATTATAATTCATTCAATGAATGATTGATAAATTGGTTGAAATTTGATTTTGCAATGTCCAGAATTTAAGTAATCTAATGTTATACCACTGCACAAAATATATTCTTTTCCATCACCTCTCTCTCTTGCAGTATTTCTACAAGTCTTGAGTGAGCAGGAATGCACTATGATTGTCACAGTGTACACAATTTTTCCTTTTTAGGCCCCTTCCTTCATAAAAATGGCAAAATTACATTTTTAAAGTGCATATATTTATATGTTAAAACATTTTTCTCACCTACAAGTTTTTTTTTCTAATAAAATTTTTAAAGTTAAAACACGGCCCCTACAATTATTATGACACCAAGTCACTGTTTCTAGGTGTTTGACAGAGAAGTTGTCCCTAAAAATGAGGACAGGCATTCCTTAGGAACTTCACATATCAGCAGACAGGAATGCCAATATTTGCTTAAATAGTTTCAATTTGTTACTATTAGAAGCATTTTCTTACCAATAAAAGTCATTTTTCATAGAAAAAGAAGTTCTTAGTCACCTCTTGTATTCAGAGCTTGACAAATAGCTAAAAGAAAACAGAGGAACAGGTTTTATAGATAGATACTCCTCAGCAATATGAGAAATTCAAGTTCATTACTTCTTGGCATACGGTTTCCCTCTTTTTCTCAGCAAAATCACACCTTATTTAGAGCACAGGAGAACAATTAAAATTACAAATGTCAAATTTACCAATAACGAAGTCTACTATACTTCTTGAAAAAACTTTACACTAATGTATGTCTTAGACATTATCTTTCCTATAACAGAGAAATTTTATTTTATTGCATCATACTCATGGAAGTACGTGAGGAAAATGTTCTACATGTGAAGATTTAGAGAGTTAAATTAATTATGTATTACCAGGCCATCCATCAACCATATACTTTCAGCAATTCTTTGGTCATGTCAAGATTAGCTGAAGCAGAAATAAGATCATAATGGAATAAAATACAGGAGATCTATACAAGAGAGAAGATGGCAATTTAACTTCTTTGGAGTCTATAATTGTTGATGTTTGACACAAATAATTGAGAGTCCTATTATGTTTGTTTATAAGAGTTTTTCAGTTTTTTTAATAACTGCAACAATAACAAATCTTACATCTAAAAACACTAAATATCGAAATTCACTGCTTGCACACTTCAAGATACTAACTGATAATCATATGGGAGTATAGAAAATTTGCCTAGCTGTTTGTCTTTTTTCTTTAGATTTATATAAATTCAAGTATATTTACACAACTAAAAGAGAATGGAGTAAATGTCTGCCTTATTATTTCTTGTTTTAAAATGATCATTTTCTATATTTAAAAATTTATAGTCTTTAATAGCAGTTTCAATGGTACAGAATGACATAATGTTGCATAAAATAATCTCTGGAAGTGTTTTGGCTTCTTCTCTTATGGTAGCAGCTTCAAATTTCTCTAGTTGTCTGTCTCATAAAAAATTTAACTGGAATCAGGTGCAGTAATAAGTTGAACTTCTGGATGAATGACACTTAGTAATTCAATCCAGGACACAATCATATTAAATTCATTAAACTGAAGAGTAATTTTCAATCTTTTAGTTAAAGTCCATATATAAGTTCAGAAGATATGCACTCTAAATTCAAAGACTATATTAGACTATATCTTTGCATTTGCTTGTTCGTGTGTTTTAAAATTCCTTCTGGATCAGGTCACAAATTATAATCTCCCATTTTGGAAATATACTAAAGGAAAACAAATCAGTGGGAAAAAGGATGAAATTGATGTGGGGAAGTACAGAATAAAATAAATTAAAATCCCATATGTCACAGAAAAGACTCTACTTGATCTCAATTCAATAACTTCCATTTTACTTTGATTTCTCATCTTTAAAACTTGATGTTATTAATTACTATGTAGTTCTTATTAAAAAGACATGCTTTGCTTCCATTTGCTTGATCCATGATGAATATTTTTTAGCAGAACCTTGAAATTCCAATTTTTTGAAGTGCACGATAATTCTGGAACACACGACATAAAATAACAGCTTGCTGTCTTGACCATATTGTACCATGCTAGTGAAATAAATGAATTAGTTTTGTCATTTGTTATGACTTATGTAAATAAAAAGTAAATTCTGATAAGAAAAACAAAAATGATGAATACCTATAATAATAACCAACAGGAAAGCATTAGTTCTGCCACTATGCCCAGTTAAATTCATAGGTCTAAGGGGCTTATAAAAGGGAAATGTAACTACTTACTTTTCTGGTGCTGAATATTCCCCACTTGTTGTGGAGGTAATTTCTTTCTGATTCAGTTCACAATAAACAATAAGTTTGGTTTTCAGCAGCAGCTACTGTATCCATTCTAAATCCGAAGAGTTTTTGCGTATTTTGTTTGGTTTATTCTTCCATTTTGTGCTTCCAAAACATAATGTGAGAACTTGTCCTCAAAATCAGAAATCTTTGAAAACGATAGGAAAGAAAAGAGTTTGCTGCAATCTCATAGCAGTAAAATGCCTATTGGATGTCTTTCTCTGTTATTCATTTCCTCAGAAATCTTCTACAATCCTTTGTTAGATTGCCTTACTCTGACTTTAAAATAGAAAGATTTAAATACTTGAGATCAATTACTGACCTTAAACTGAGGCATTCCTTAAATATTATCCTCCAGAGTAATAGTGGGCTTGAATAGTTGACATGATTGTGAAAAATAATTTTTTTTGTTTGGCAGTCTGGTTGAAACAGAGCTGTACATTTCTATTTGAGTTTTGGCACTCTGTTTCTGATTAGAATCGATATTATTTCTGTGCCTCAAATGTACATACTACTGGTCAAATGAGAACCAATTGAATAATCATAGAGATTACAGAAATGTTAGACACCATGTGGTTTGGTTCCCTGTTAAGTTAAAACATTGCCTCCATCATATACTCAGAAAGTAATTGTCCAGGCTCTGTATAATCAACATGATAATAAACACAATCCTATCTTAATGGTTGGATGTTAACACTGCAGTGATAACAGCTGGACAGGTAGTTAACCAACACTCCCTAATATTACATTATGGGGTAACCAAAGGTTAGAATTCAAAGCCCTTAAATGATAGAGAAAGAAATGTGAAGGAAAGTATAAAAAATAAAGGTCTGTTCTCTCCCCCTAGTAAAACAGGAAACATCCTTTTAGAAAAGGGATATTGAAGGATGAAAACGTTCTAAAAAAAAAACTAGGTGAGGACAGCCATAATTGAGCTCAGGGCTTTGAGTAATTCCCAACAATGAAATGGGATTTGATGTATTTTAAATGTGTTAGTAGATCAGGCATGGTGTCTCATGTCTGTAATCCCAGGACTTTAGGAGGCACAGGCAGGAGGATGGCTTGAGCCCATGAGTTCAAGACCAGCCTAGGCAACATAGAGTGACCTTGTTTCTACCAAAAAATAAAAAAAATTAGCCGGGCTCGGTGACTCAGCCTGTAATCCCGCACCTTGGGAGGCTGAGGTGAGTGGATTGCCTAAGCCCGCGGGTTCAAGACCCACCTGGGCAACTTGGTGAGACCTCATCTCCACAATAAAAAAAAAAAAATTAGTTGGCTGTGGTAGCGCGCGCCTGTAGTTCCAGCTCCTTGGAAGGCTGAGGTGGAAGGATCGCCGGAGCCCAGCAGGTCAAGGCTGCGGTGGCTGGGAGCAGCCACTGCACTCCAGTCGGGGCGACAGAGTGAGACTCCAACTCAAAAAAACAAACAAAAAATAATAAAATTAGCCAGGTGTGGTGGCACGTACCTGTAGTCCCGGCTACTGGCTACTCAGGCAGAAGGACTGCCTGAGGTCAGAAGGTTGAGGCTGCAATAAGCAGCTCACTGTGATTGTGCCACTTTACTCCAGCCTGGGTGACAGAGTGAGAGCCCCGACTCAAAAAATAAAAAAATAAATAAAATAAATGTTAAATGTCTTAATACAAAAAGCATTTATTGCAGTTAGGAGGAAAAATGAGCATTTGTTTCTGAAGGAAAAGCATTATTATACCCCATTATACTAAATAATTTTAAAAATTAAAGGCAGAGTATGAAGAAATTTCTTTAGTCTGACTAAGGTAGTCAGTTAACTTGAATGTCATCATTGGAATTTGGCATTAGTATAATGTTTTGTGTTAGTATTTAGTAATTTATATTTAGTAATTAGTGTTAGTATTTGTGTCTGTCGTATGTGTGTATGTGTGAATGATATATATATGTGTATCGCTATATTTTTAAAAATTTCCAGAAATATAATATACTTCTTACTCATTGAAATGTTCCACTTGGCCCGCGGGTTCGAGACCCACCTGGGCAACTTGGCGATACCTCATCTCTATAATAAATCAAAAATTAGCCAGGCGTGGTAGCGCACGCCTGTAGTTCCAGC
>CAUYQG010010506.1:0-12183 GCA_963574415.1 Tarsius wallacei
GTCAGCTATGGCCAAGGGAAAGGATTTTTTTTTTTTTTTTGAGTTGGAGTCTCACTCTGTTGCCCAGACTGGAGGGCAGTGGCTGCTCCCGGCCACTGCAGCCTCGCCCTGCTGGGCTCCGGCGATCCTTCCACCTCAGCCTTCCAAGTAGTTGGAACTACAGGCGTGTGCTATTTATTGTAGAGATGAGGTCTCGCCAAGTTGCCCAGGCGGGTCTCGAACCCGCGGGCTCAGGCAATCCACTCACCTCAGCCTCCCAAGGTGCGGGATTACAGGCTGAGCAACAGAGTGAGACTCCAACTCAAAAAAAAAAAAAATCCTTTCCCTTGGCCATAGCTGACACCTCACACTCCACATATTCTTTTGGGCTTCAAACGCCAGGGCTTCATTCTTCAAGGACTGGCCACACACCAATACAGCAGAGATTTGTGGGGACAGGTAAGTAACACTCTCCTCTCTTCTCCTTTGAGTTCTGAGCAACCCTGGAATTAGACATTCATGTCTCTAATAAACAGAGATCTATTGTCAATGTCATTGTAAGTGTGATTAAATTAGAGAACGAGCATTGAAATTAGAGCCGCAGTCAGGTTTCTGACATTTCTCTAAATGCAGGCTGCCTCCTCATTATACTCTGGGCATCAGCTCTGTTCTCAGAAGGCAATCAGAGCCATTCAAGGAAGGTCAAATAAAGGAACTATTCAGAAATGTGTGGACAAGACATAGGAATGCGAAAAACCCACAGGCTGGTTCCAGCAGATCTATTTCTAGTACCGAGGCACAAAGCAGTTACAAAACTCTGAGGGAGAGAGTCATGCCGAGATGTAGAGACGGCCATCTTGAGAGGAGATGAGAAACCCTGCAGAGCGATGCACCAAAGCAAGGAACAGCTGAACGCAATTTCCTGCTTGTATCTGATCTTCCTGCCAGGACCCCCAGGGGTCATTTCCACCCAGAAGCCAGAGGGGGAAAAAATAACACTTGATATTAGACAACCAAGTTAGCCTCCTGGGTGAATGCCAGGGCAAAAGGGTAGGCCTGCAGGACTGAACAGAAGACGTCTGGTCCACCTGGAAAATATGCCTCACGGATGGGCAGGGAGTGGCTGCCTCCCAGCACAGGTTTCTCTGAGCCTGAGAGGCAGGATCAAGCCACGTGTGACTGGTCTTCTCTTCAGTGGCCTCAGTCTTCCCTGGAAAAATTGCCCAAGATTCCCCTACGCTGTTACTCCTGCTTAGTGGAAATTCCCTTCCTGCTATACATGTGCGAAATGGGGAACCGGCAATTCCCTGATGCTCACCCTGGACCCAGGAAAAAACCCAAAGTAGGAGTGGTGGCATGAGAACCCAGTTGCTCCCTCCCCTCCACGGGATAGCCACGCGCCTGGATCCCAGGGCCTGGAGTGTCAACTCCCAGGAACTAAGAAAGCCAAGGAAAGGGGGGCCCCAAAAAGCCAGCATTATTTGGTGTGGGGTGGGGTCCTTGTAGTACAGGCTTCCCCTCCGAGTGAGTGTTCTAGGAACCCATCATCATCTAAGGACCTGTAGTGTTGTTTAAGGCTGTGCTCAGCTTCAGTGAAATTTTTGGAAATTCTTTCAGCCTGTTTGCCCGTTTCATGATGGGTGATTTACAAGCGCACACCATGCTGATTGCTCAGTAGTCTTCTACCCAAAATGGCAAGGCTCTCATGCCCCACCCTGCCTATTCACTTGATCTCTCCCTGAGTCACTTTCTTTTATTTCCCCAGATGAAAAAAATCCTCAAAGGGAAACATTTTGCCAGTGTGCAAGAGGTGAAACAAAAAACAACAGAAGCACTGAAAGGCATCAAAATGGAAGTGTTCAAAAACTGGAAAAAAACTGAAAAGGCATCTCGGTATGTGTATTGCCTCAAACAAAGAGGACTTAGAAGGCTGACTGAAGTTTCAGCGTGGAAGAATAAATACACAGTTTTTACTAAATGAGTTCCATTTTGGGGGGATCCACCTTGTATCTGAGTAATAGTATGAAGAATCCCAGTCCTCTTAGACAATGTGTTTTGTTTAGTTTTGTTTTTGAGTCAGAACTTCACTCTGTCGCCCAGACTGGAGTGCAGTGGCACGCTCTCGGCCACCACAGCCTCGACCTGCTGGGCTCTGGCGACCCTTCCCCCTCAGCCTTCCAAGTAGCTGGAACTACAGGCACACGCTACCACACCGGCTAATTTTTGATTTATTGTAGAGACAAGGTGTCGCCAACTTGCCTGGGTGGGTCTCGAACCCGTGAGCTCAGGCACTCCACTCGCCTTGGCTTCCCAAAGTGCTGGGATGACAGGCTGAGCCACCGAGCCTGGCCGACAATGGCTTTATGAGAAGATTTCCTAGAGATTTTCTAGTCTCTTCCTATCAGACAAACAAATCAGCTCAACTGCATGATCAAAAATAAGGAGCTAAGCGTGGGTAAGGAAGCTCCATCCTGGTTCTCCCTTCGGAAATGTCCTGTCCTCAGGATGGATCCCTACTCTGCCCTCCAGTGGAGAAGCTTCCAGGGGACTGTCAGGCCCACCAAGGGAAGGTGCCCAGCTGTGAGCAGAGAAGGCCACAGGAAGCAGGATTCTGGCCCCAGCACAAGGCAAGTGCTGCGGTCCAGACAAGCCAGCTATAAAATACAGAAAGCAGTACCAGTATTTCAACTTCTGATGTCTGCTTGTATTTCTTCCCTGTTGAAATCTTGTAGAGGACTGGGCCCAGTGGCTCACGCCTGTAATTCCAGCAGTTTGGGAAACCGAAGAGAGAGGATTGCTTGAGCCCAGAAGTTTGAGTTCACCCTGGGCAACATAGTGAAACCTCATCTCTACAAAAAAGTTTAAAAAATTAACTGGACGTAGTGGCACATGCCTGTAGTCCCAGCTACTTGGGAGGCTGAGGTGGGAGGATCTCTTGAGCCCAGGAGGTCGAGGCTGTGGTGAGTCATGCAAGCTACATTGCACCCTAGCCTGGGTGACAAAATGAGATGCTGACAAAAACAAAACAAAACAAACAAAAAAGAAACCACACACACACACAACTTGCAGGGGTGTGAGATCTGTGTTATTGGTAAAGCATCTCATACCAGCAAGGTTTTCAGTCTCTTCTGGAGCTGTCACAGCTCCCAGTAGCATTTTTCATGGCGATATTGCCAGGCTGTGGCATGTCCTCGTTCAATGGTGCATTACTCAGCACTTTCCTGATGCATGTGGCAGGGCGTGGAGGGGGAAGATGGCCACAACGTCTCTGCGTACGCATGTGTGGACACTCTGATGGAAGGCTTGTGGAGAAGGAGGTATACACGGCTCAAAAGCACACACTGAAATTGGATATTGCAGTGAACATATTAAAAATGCTGAAGTTGAGTGTTAAAATCACTATGCCTAAGCTCCTTCAGCCATTACCAACCAGACGTGGCTACAGTTTCATCAATATAATGATAAAGTGTTTATGCCTATTTACCATCACTAAAAGAACTCTGTGTTCCTTTTTCTTAAACCAAATTATTTGCATTTGCTGTATATGACAATTCAGCAATTGCTTTGCAGTTTCCTTCTACATTCTGCATCCAGTTAGGCCCTTGAAATCCTGACGGTTCTTTCAGAAAGAGAATTTTGGCACCAGTTATTAACTATGCTTTAAAAAAAACCCAGGCTCGGTGGCTCAGCCTGTAATCCCGCGCCTTGGGAGGCTGAGGTGAGTGGATTGCCTGAGCCCGCGGGTTCGAGACCCGCCTGGGCAATTTGGTGAGACCTCATCTCTACAATAAATCAAAAAATTAGCCGGGCATGGTAGCTCACGCCTGTAGTTCCAGCTAGTTGGAAGGCTGAGGCGAAAGGATCGCCAGAGCCCAGCAGGTCGAGGCTGCGGTGGCCGGGAGCGGCCACTGCACTCCAGTCTGGGCGACAGAGTGAGACTCCAACTCAAAAAAAAAAAAAAAAAAGTAATGTTAGCTACAAAGTGTTTGAAATCCAGTAGGTGCTCACAGCATCTCTGTGGCCTGGTGCTGGTTTGCAGATTGTTCAGTAACTCGTCTAAGATCATGAAGCTCATACATGCTATATTTGGAATCTGAAAAACAATTATTCCAAATTGTGTGACTTAGTGAGTCGATGTGACGATTGCTTATTACAGAAAGCAAGCAATATTATTCAGTTGTTTGGTTAATGAATGATGCCCAAAAAAGTAGTTTAGCGTCTCTTAAATGTAAAAGGTTAGAAAATAACATTGCAGACTTCAATATCAGATTTACTATCTAAAAGTAGTGCCTTTTGGGAATTTAATTTTTTATTTAAAGTGGAAAATCATTTGAAGTTCAGTTTTCAATTAGTGCATGTAATATTTTATGTAAATGCTCACTGAATTCTTGGCAGTCCGTTATTCAATAAACATTTACATAAAATACTACATGCACCAATTATTTCCAAATGAGTGGCATATGCTGTAAATTTCAAACATAAATAGTATCAAAAATGAAATAGTACAATTATTCTTAAAGCTTTGAGGGGAAAAGTCTGCCTGTAGAGAATATAGCTTATCTGCATCTGATGAAAGAATTTTAAACAAAAATCACAAATAATGTAAAAACTCCAAGTTTAATAAAGTCAATAAAACTTTGAAGAAGATCTGAAGTACTGTAGTCACCATTTTCCAGCAAGCCAAAAATCTCCAATGGTTCATGTACATGTTCTTATCTTTTATCATGACAGAGTACTCCAAATCAGAGAGTATTGCTTGTGTCCGGTTATTAATCCAAGTTAGTTCATTGTAGCCTTCACTGGTGGTTTTAGACAGGACAGCATTTGGTGCTCACAGGCTGGGCTGCTAGGAAGCAGCGACTGTTTCATGGCCTTCGGGCTGCGTGATATTTGGAAAATTAGGAGAGCTACCAAGAACAGCCTCACGGTCACTTACATGTCTTTGCCCAAGATCACTACTAATGCAGACTATCCTAATGTTCCTCTGATACTCAGCAAAGCCCATGACTGCAGCAGGGAGCATAAGATTCTGAGCTGAGCAGAAACAGCCCATGGGCAACAGCTCTAGATATGAAAGGTTTTTTATTTTAGATAACTGTATTTGTATACCAAGAATAAACCCCAAAATTTAGATGATACTTTTTGCCAAGAAAATTACCTACATTTTTGTCCTGCTGCCATTTAGCTCGCTTTATTTTATAAGGCAAATTTCCCATAACTATAAATGCCGCGGCTTAAGCAGTTATCTAGCAATCTAATAAAAGAAATCTGCTTTGGCTCCCGTGTCATGGACTGGCTTCCAGGCACATATTATTACAGGAAAATTATACTGCTCCTCCCTTTGCCTTGGCATGAGGGACAAGGGTCCCAGTGATGGTGACTTGGTGAACCTTTGAAGAAATGTAATCGCTACTCATTTTTTTCTGAAGCAAGAAATACATAGAAAAATGTGTATTCTGCTTTTAGCATAATAATAATTTTTTATTTTAAAAGTATGTAAATTTATTTTCTCAGATTAAAAAAGAAGTTCAAGGATACTTGTGATGGGGTCATTCTCACAGAAAAAATGCAGATCGATTTTGAAAAAACAACCTACTCGATAATGGAGGATAAATGTGACCTGGGGAATGACATGTAGTTTTATTTTAGTGACTCAAACAGATCATTCCTCTTTATTTATGTTTCTCTTCCTGGACACTTTGACATAAGCCTGGAACCTCTGTATTTTCAGACACTGACATTTTTATGTTAGAAACTCCTTGCCTTTGCACAGACTTCTTTGTCTGCAAGTGGAAATGCAAAACATTTTGTTTAAAGAAATGTATATAAATGTTGAGAGTACAGAAAATGACTTCCTGTTGTGGGTAAAATTCTGAACTAGTGGATGCAATGAGATGCTTCTGTAAAAGGACTTGAGGACTTGGCTTTTTCTTTGGACAGAGAGCATATGGAAGAATAGGTCTGCTGTTAAATTTATCTTTAAGGGCTATTTTCATTGAAGGGCTTCTTCCTTTTTGAATTCCTTACCAAAACATGTAAGATTAATGGCTTCAAAGATACAAATTTATATTAGGAATACAAAGAAATGGCATTACGAAAATAATAGCATCTACAATATACATACATTTCCTTAGTCTTACATTTTGTATAGAATGTGTGATGTCTATGAATTCAACCATTGATTTCAGTGGAAGAGATACCCAGAGGTGGCCAATTATCTCAGCAGTTAGTAAACACAAGTCGCTCTGCTTGGACAAAACAGTTGTAGCTAATATTTACGGGATATATTCAAGCTGATGATAGGTATACTCATTAAGCTCAAAATAACAGTGTTGCAAAATAACTGGGAAAAATCAGTTCTGTTACAATGCTTTTACTGTATTGTTCAACTCATAATAGAGGCATAAAATAAAATATGCACTTAGTAAAATCATATTTTGTATTTTCTATACTAAATTCATTACTGCTTTGAAAAATTTCATGTGGTTTGTAAAGTTTGAAATAACTTTCAATTTATGTGCTTGTAAGGTTTTGCCAAGTAATAATGTTTATATATTAAAATTTTAGAAACATGCTTTCAAATGAATTCCAATATTGATATATAAATGCATTTTCTTCCTTTTTGTTGGTGGATGTCATCCACTTATTTTATGATGTGATTAAAAAACACTTCCCCGTGCCCTCTCAAAGAAGAAAGATTGACAAAAATAGGCAATATTAAATGTTGGCAAAACCCATTGGATCAGTGGGAACTTCATTCGTTGAGGGTGGGATCCAGTGGGCAGAATGTTTTTGAAATAACTTATCTAGTTAAATGTGAACATAGCACGTGACTCAAAAATTTCCTCTTAACTCCATACCCCACAGAAACTTCTGCAGACGTGCTACTGAAAATGAATGCAGAGATATCAATTACAGCACTGTGAGTAATCCATCTACCCCAAAGGAGCTACTTCAAGTATCAATCACAGGAGAGTCGAAAGTCATCTGTGGTTTGTTGAACCAATGGAATACTATATGTCAGCGAAAAATAACTGCATTCATGAATCTCAGGAATATAATAATGCGTGAAAATGTGGAAGACTAGTGCACACAACTTTTACAAATGTCACCTTCAATAAAAATTAAGCGACGTGTTTCCTGCTATATATTCATAAGCTTCATATACATGTGATGAAATGCCATACAATTCAAAAAGAGTGGGTAGAATTTCCCCAAATGTGTTTTATTCTGCTTTGCAACTTACATGTGCACATTTAGCAAAAATCACATAATTTCTAAGCAAAGAAATAATGAACAACTTCAGCATTATTTCCCAATGTTCAACAAGCCTATTTGGCAAGATTTCCAAAGTACAGATCTTCTCAGCGTGTGGCAGAATCACCTCTCAATAAACTCATCATAAGTTAAGATATTGTAATTCGAAAATGCATTTAATACACATGACCCACGGCTTTACCTAGCCCAGACTACCTTAAGGGTGATCAGAACACTTACGTTAACTGACTATTGGGCAAAATCTTCTAACACAGAGTCTATTTTATAATCAATGTTAAGCATCTCGTGCAATTTATTAATTACGGTACACCATAGAGTTGATCGTTGGCTCACCTGCGTGATGGCTTGTTTGGCTGGGAGCTATGGCCCACTGTCCTGCCCAGCACCTTCAGAGAGTATCACACCGCATATTGTTTGTCTAGGGCAAGATAAAAACTCAGAATCTGAACTTGGTTTCTACTGAATGCATATCACTTTTTCACCATTAGAAAGTCAAAAAATGGTGGTTTGAACCATTGTAAGTCAGGGGACCTGAATACCAGAGAAATTTAGAAAAGTATCCTAAAAGACAAGTGTTCTCTGAAATAGTATATTTTTTATTGGAATCACATTAATTTAAAATTGAATTATGTTGATAAGATTATATCATTATAGTGAAAATATAGATTCAAACAATAATCCGATTTTCAGAACATGTCGTCAACAGGGGGATGATAAATAATGTTTTTACCCCAAAGGGCCTGTTTGACGTTTTGCCCTTTGTCACTTTCCAGATTGATAAAACGATTGTCTTCTCATGAAATTACAGTCACTGCGGTGTCGTGACACACAACCGACTGGCTAGTTCCTGCACACTCATATTACACCACCTTTTCTGAAGAGATCAATGCTGGAAAGAAACACTCTCATTAAGTCTCAGTCCTTCTCAGGAATATACAGCAGACCAAATCTGGTTTCCTCAAGCCATACTAGCAACATTTTAGCTCAAGCTATGATTTGACACAATTATAAAAGAAAAAAAAACTGAGACTTTAGAACAATTCCCAAAGGGAAAGGTTTTGTTTTCATTAAGGTAGGCCTTGAGATTTTAAACAAAGGCAAAAATACAGGTTAAATATTAAACAGGCAGAAGAAGCAAGCTAGAATTAACTTGGAAGCCATTGTCTGTATCCCCACATATCTTTTGATTGTTATACCTATTATACAGGGGTGGTTTTGCGTGTCTATCTCTCTGTTACTCACTGAGAAAAAAATGGGTCACTGGTTTTGTATCCTTTGTTTCTTTCATAGTACTAAACAGGTAGCAGATATTGAATAAAAGCTTACCATATGTGAATGGGTGGAGGGATGGATAGACACATGAATTAATTAACTGGATTTCTTCACGGCCAACTTTTTAAAAATCCCATAAAGAAAGATCAGTTATGCTGTTTCTATAATAATTTTATCTAGGGAATTTCTGTTGCTGCAAACTAAATGCTTCCAGTAGATGACCATATCTTATTTTTAAAGTTAATTTTCTTTGCCTTTTTTATATGAAAAATATGTAAGATATAAGCAGACCCTGAACATTTACCATAGTACTATAAGAAAGGGTTTGGCAGTAGTGAGATACTGCTGGGGTGGGAGTGGGGGGCACAACATCAATAAGGGTACCTAGTCTCAAACCACGAAAAGTGGGGACCAAAGGAAGGCTCAAATTTTACCTGTATGATGACCACTTGTACAGCTAAGCCTGCATCCTACCCCACATCTTTAAAATTAAAAAAACACAAAAAATGAAAAAAACTTAAACAAAGTGTACACCCCTAAAAGGTCAAAACAATAAAATAGCATTCAATATATAAAAATACTAAATTCTTAAATAATATTTAAATATGCGTTTATGTCATTTATATATAAATAAATAACGTGCAATAAATTAACCAAAACAAGCAAGGGTATTAAACTTTTGATTGGCAACCTAAAATCAATGCAGTGAAATATTCACACACACACACACACACACACACAAACTGATAGAACTAGAGTGAGCCCAAGAGTGAAAGTGACCACAAGAGAGGCTTCTGTATTCTGTATGCGGAGCACTTTCCTAAAAAAGAAAACCCCCCATCACACCGTAAAAATACTCTTACAAAACAAAAACATAATAGCCCCGTAGCACTCACTTTTTAAAAACAGCTGTATGTTGCTGCTAAGAATAATATTATGCCAGTTTTAGGATTCCTTAATCTTCTTCACGTTCTGACAGTTTTCATTGATTCCGGGGGCTTTGATCTATTTCTCTGCAAATGATATAGGAAGGTTCTTAGGCATCTAAAGAGCCAAGCAACCCAGAGAGAAAGGGAGGAAGACAGGGAATGCCAATAACTGCATTTCCAAAGCACTCGAGGGAACAAAAGCTCTAGCTTGCATTCTAATGACGATGCTCAGCTATGGGAAGAGACAGCAGCGACTCCTCAGCTCAACCCAACTGTGGAACACAAAATCATTTTTTTCGTTTGGTCGCCCTACCCTGCAATAACCCCCTGAGATATTTTTCAGCTTCTGTGATGCCTGGGAATAATGAAATGCACCATCGATCTCTTCCAATTCCAAATATGGAATTCCAGGGTGAGAATCAGAGAGCAGAAACAGAAGCCAGCATGTCTTCACCGCTCGGAAAGGTCAAGTACTGATTTTCCTTATTTTTTTTTTTAGTGGTTGGAGGAGGAGGGTGTATCTTTTTTGGTGTGCACGCCAGTGCCAATGCATGCCTGAGTATGTTTGTTTCTGTGTGTCTGTGGGGATGTGGGGGGAGGTGGCACCCAGTCATTCCCAGTGGAAGTACGATGGCCTTGGAAACAGCCATTGAGGGCAGGAGGAAGACAAGGAATGGAAGGAGCAAGGCTGCATCCATGATGCTGATCGCCCTATAGACTCGGTCCCAGCCATGTGTTCACTGGGTAGAGAACACGTCAGAAGAATCTGGAAGCCTCGACTTAATGCAGCCAAGCAGCTGAAAATGGAAGCCTGTAAAGCCCTATCAAACCCGCCAAATATCTGGGGTCAACTGGAAAGCTACAACCCTTCGCGGGTGTTATTTCAAATGGAATCTGAGGTCACCGCGCCTAACAACGCCCTCCTTCTTCCATCCAGGACGCTTCCCAGATTGTGTGGCTATGGTTTCAGTCTGTCTGTAGAGTTCTGAAACAGCCCCTGCTTTGTAGCCCTCAGGAAAAGAGGAGACACTGTGCTGAAGTGTTGAATGCCATTTCACTCGCTCCGTGACACAAAGCGGGTGTCAAGGAACCTGCCTGTTTATAAATAATGCATGCCCCGAACAATCCCGCGCGCATAAATGCTCTTACACGTTTGCCCGTGTACAGAAAGAATCCCACACAAGCACGGGAGAAGCGGTCACGGTTCCTGGTCAGATTCATTCATTCAGCAAGTATTTTCAGAGTATCTACAATGTACTAGGCACTGTTGGAAGGAGTAACTTTGAAGCAGCAATTAAAAACAAAGCCCTGGTCCTTTCTTTTTTTTTTTTCTTTTCTTTTAGCAGAGAAAGGGTTTTGTTTGTTTGTTTGTTTTTCAAATTCCAGAAATGGTAAAAGCTGAGATATTTGGGGAAACCAGCAAAACAACATTGAGGGAAGAGAAAAGGATCAAAAATTCGGAAATTTGAAGAGAACATTCCTCAGGCTGCCTCGAAAGAAATACGCTCGGCTAGACAGGCAAGGAGTGCATCTTTCACGGCTGCATAACAAACTCGAATCAAAAATATGATGGGCTTAAGAAATCTCACAGGGAGGGTTGTTAAAGATACTATTTCAGTTTATCCTATTTCTTTGCAACGGCAATTTTTATTTAGATAATACACTCAAATGCAGCAGATATACACATATGTACCTATAAGTGCCTCTAAAACGTGCTCTGAAATATAAACTACAAAGCATGACGTATGATAACATCCTTACTACTGGTTTCTTGTATAGTTTTGAATTTACACGTATTTCAAACTTGACACACAAATCCTATCCTTCTTGGAATGACTGGTGCTAGAATCAGTCTGATGCTGAAATGGATAGGAAGGAAAACTAGCCAGCAGTGTGGGTCGAGGGCCCTCTCAGAGGGCCGGCCCACCGAGGTCACTGAGAGGTGGCCCAACAGCCACCGTTCATTCTTGAAGGGGCCCCGAGCAGTCTCATGTGCAGCTCCAGCACGTCAAAGTACAGCAATCAGGAAAGGAAAGGCCATGGAATGTTCTGGGAGAATCATGGACAGAATAAGCTGCATGGCCCAGCCCACCTATCCCTGACGCACGCTCTTTGGCATCCATTTTAAGTTCACATTCGCCCACTGGTAGCAACTTTCATTCTTAATATAGGGAGAGAGATGAGACCCATAGGTACAATATATGAAATCAATTGTGTGCTAAAAAGTGGAAAGTGCCGAAAAGTAAATCACGGACAGGAAAGAGGCACCGTGTTGCAGGAGGTGACGTTTTAGACAGGGCGGCCCCCACAAAGATCTCGCTGAAACAATGACATTTTCCTAAAGATCTAAATGAGAGAGTATGTGTGTGTGTATCAATAGGTGTTTAATACAAGAAACAAAAGCTGCTCTTGGTATCCCAAACTGAGCAAAATACCAAATATGGAGAATGGCATGCTTACAGAACCAATGAAAGGTTTAAGGAGTTGAAGGACTCACCGGCTTAGCTGTGATGGCGAGGACAACAAGTGGTGTCCACTCCCAGCAGCCTTCCTGACACCGTAGTGCAGCTGGGGACACACACAGGATCCAGAGGCCACCATGGCAGCTGCCTCGGGGCACGCAGCTGGGTGAGCAAACAGGAGGGCCAGGAAGGTAGCCTCTGTCTGGCTTCCAAGGTTGAAACTGTGCGCACGTGCATGTAGCTGGTGGAATTACAACCTAGAC
>CAUYQG010010509.1:0-13976 GCA_963574415.1 Tarsius wallacei
TGGTGAGACCTCATCTCTACAAAAAATCAAAAAATTAGCAGGGCGTGGTAGCACGCGCCTGTAGTTCCAGCTCCTTGGAAGGCTGAGGCGGAAGGATCGCCGGAGCCCAGCAGGTCGAGGCTGCGGTGGCCGGGAGCGGCCACTGTCCTCCAGTCTGGGCGACAGTGAGACTCCAACTCAAAAGAAAAAAAAAAATTTATTAATTCTATCCAAACAAGTCATTAACTCTATCATGGGCTAAGATTTCTTATAGCATGTCAAGATGCTCTATCCTCTAAGGCAACCTCCAGTAACATTTGCAATTGAAACAGACTTTAAATTTAGGCAATAAGTATAATCGTGAACACATGTCATTATATATTCATAAAAATTCAAAAAATATGCACAGCTAAGAGTGAACCTTAATGTAAACTCTGGAGTGTAGGTGATAAAGACTTGTCCATGTAGATTCAACAGTTATAACAAATATACCACTCTTATGCAGGATGTTAATATGGGGGGAGGCTGTGTGTGTGCAGGGTCAAGGAGCATATGGGAATTCTCTGTATTCTGCTCAGTTTTGCTGTGAACCTAAAACTACCATAAAGAAAAAAGTCTAGACCAGGCCTGGTGGTGTGTGCCTACAATCCCAGCTAGTCAGGAGTCTGAGATCGGAGGATGACTTGAACCCATCCTCCGAGTTTTAGAACAGCTTGTGCAACATAGCGAAACTTTATCTCTAAAGGAAAAAAAGGTTAAAAAGATAATAAGATCTATTTTTAAATGCAGGCAATATTATAATTCTTAGTACTTTATTGAAATGTTTGCTCATGAAGTGGATGTCAGAACTCACATAATCATAGCAAAATAGGAGAGTCTCAATCCAGAGCTTACAAGCTAGCCCTGACACTATCTTCTGGTATTGAATCCCTGATGTAACTGTTGGAGGATGATACTCCTAGCCCATCTAAGTGATTTACTTCAGTCTTGACACTGGATTTGGAATTTGACACTTGGATTTGTCTTCTTCACAGGTATGTTATGCAATAGAACTATTTGTATTTATGAAGATGTCGGCATATTGTGTGTGTTTGTGTGTGTGTGTGTGTGTGTGTGTGTGTGTGTGTGAGAAATAAATTTTGTCAAGATTAAGAGAGAATAGGGCAATCTCTTTCAGGTCCTCTTCAACTGTGGGAGCTTTTCTGTCTCCTTAATAAATCCTACTTTCTAAAAAAAAAAGCAAGAAAGAGAATAGACTTAAGATTCAGACAATTTTTATTTCAAATCTCAGCTCTTCTACTTTCTGCCATGTTTCCTTGGGCAAAATTAGTTAACTTTGTTCAGGATCTTTTTTCATCTATACAATTGTGATAATATCACTTATGCTAAACATTGTGGTGAGGATTAAATGACAAAATGCTTATATTTGCAACACAGTAGGTGACAATATGACCTTTGACAAGTTCCCTAGCAGCCTGGGGTTTCCAGTTCTTCATCTCAAAAGAAGAAAGTTGCACAATGATTGATCCTTTCCAGCTGTAAAATGTCATGATTCTTTTTAGCGCTACAAGGACCTCAAGGGAGGTGATTCATTAACCTGTTTTCTAAATAATACCATTTCGTGAACAATGAAACTACTGCCCTGGAGAAATGAAAACATCATTGGTTTGCAGGTATGTTTTTATTCTTTCCCTCAAATCTGGCATATGTTGGAATACTGAGAACATAAAGAAGGTAGTTTCTATTACATTTTCTTTTTGGTCATAGAAGAAGAGCTCATTTTGTTCTTACCCAGTTATTTGTGTAGGTGTAGTTTCCCAAATCCTAAAACCAGACATGCCCCAGGATTGGGACTGCCAGATACAATTCAGTACACTCAGTTAAATTTGAATTTCAGATAAACAGCAAAACTTTTTTTAGTATAAATATTTTCCAAATATTACACGGAACGTGTACTAAAAGCATATTTTTTGCTTTACAGAAATTAAAATTTAACTGAGAATCCTGTAACCGTATTGGTTAAATCTGTGAACCCTATATCAATGCAATTCACATGGTTATTGTTTTAAACATCTCCCAGAAGTTAAAAAAAAAATCACAACTACCATCAGATCTACCCCCTCTTCTGTATTTCCACTGCCACTTTATTAAGGCTATATCATCTCTAAGGCTCTTTCCGTTACACTGAAGGACAGTTACTTTTATATATTCTAATGATGAGTGGGACTTCATAGACATTTATTCATTGCCATGCCCCTACTCAGACTCTAGATCTGCAAAGCATACTATCTGACCTAGATGGAGGGTATAGCCTCTGACCATGTCCAGAAAACTCAACTATCTAACTTAAATGAGAGTCAAGCTCACAATGCATATGGAGATTAGTTTCAACTCTTTTTTATTCCAAGGTTAACATCAACTAGGTTAATGAGGTCAAAACTGCATTTGTTGGGTCAGAGAATGAAGTGGTGTTTAGTTGAAAAGAGAATTGTTCAAACTGACAAAGACAGCTAATGGTAATAAGATACTTAATGGTGTGATGGAGAAGAGAGATAGCTGTAACACTCTCTTAATGGAAGTTCAAATGATTTTTGCTGAACTTTCTCTAACTCTTTTGCTCTTGCATTATGTATGATTTATCACATCTAAAACTCTGAGCCCAGTGGCTAAGACTGAATTTTGAGATATGTCTTCAGATACTCTTCAATCAGTTCTGAGCTTTTGTTTTACATGAGCTTCCTTCCTCTTGAACGTAAACACAGGTAGACTTTATTCTGCAGATATGCCAGAAAATGATGTTCGTGAAAGATAATAGTAAAACTGACAAATCCTTGTTGGAAAAATTATTAGATTCATTAAAAAGAAAGTCAGTTTTATAAATAATTGCATTGGTGGGAAAAAATATCCAAAGTCAGATATATAATGTTCTTCAGAACTTAAGGAATTTTTTTTATTGTGTCTCTATTCTCCATAAAGTGGTACCACTTATCACTCATTCACCTTCATCATTGCCTCAACCCATAAATTTATTGACTGTGTGTCTTTCAGGAACCCAGGCTCCCACGGGGTTAATTATTAATACACCAGAATTAGTGGTGGACTGAACTCCTCACTCTGCCACACTACTGCTTATTAGCAGTAGACCTTGTAGAAGTCACTTTGCTGACACTGATTTTCTCCTTTTACACATACATACATACACGGGGAGGCCCACAAAAAACTGGAATTATTTTTTGGTGAGTCCTTTGTAGTACAGGCTTACCCTGCCAGGTAAGTATATTTTAGGAACCCATCAGCATCAGTGAAACAGCCAGTGTGGTTGTGAGAGGCTGTGTGCAGCTTCTGTGATTTTTTTTCCCTTGGAGATTCTTTCAGTGTGATTGCCCATTTCATGACTGGTTATTTACAAGTGCATCTGCCCACACTACACAGAGTGTTCAGCAGTTTCTCACCATAGCATAACTCCCACACCCCACCCTCTTTATTTACCTGATCTCACCCCAATCAACTTTTTTTTTTTGTTTACCCAAGTGAAAAAATCCTCAAAGGGAAATGTTTTATCAATGTGGAAGAAGAGGTGAAACACATAACATCAGAGGCACTAAAAGACATTAAAACTGACAAGTTCAAAAATGGTTTTGAGTAAAGGAAAAGCATCTCAATCTGTGTATTATATCAAGCAAAGAGTACATTGAAGGTGACTGCAGTTTAAATATGTAAGAATAAATACACAATTTTCAAAAATAAATTCTGGTTTTCGGGTCCCCCCTTGTACATTCAGACATACATAATATACCTAAAATCTTTATCTCTATATTGTGGTGAGGACAAAATTTGTTAGTTTATGTACAGTTCTTAGTACATAGGAAATATCTGTTGTCTTGAAAAATAATAATTCTTAGTGTTGATTTTAATGGAAAATATAAAATCATACCAGTATTAGGGAAAATGAGTAAACTCCATTGTAATCTTACAGAGGGAAGAACAGACTAATTATGACTCAAAATCAAAAAATTAAAGGACAAGACTGATAAGTTATATGCAAAAAAATTCAATAACCTTTACTTGGCAAAAAATAGCACAAAGTTAAAATCATATATATATATGATAAATCATATATAGTTTATGATAAACTAGAAAAATGAATTTTCATCCTGGAATACCTCTAGTCACATGCTTCTTTCTCTTATCAACCACATAATGTCCTCTCCCTCTTCTGTCTGCTTGTATCTTTCTCTTTCTCAGAGTGACTTGTGTCCACCCTCTTTCCCCATCTTTGAAAATGTCATCTGGATTTGACACCCCACCTATAGATAATCTAAAATTGGGAGATATTTTATAAATAGCATACTCTTGGCTCAATAATATTTTCAGAAATCTGCCCAATCTATGTCAGAACTTCTAGTTATCAGAGATTGTGTCTTTTCTCTTACCCGAACCCATGGCTGTATAAAAATTTTAAAAAGCAAGAGAGAAAAACCTTTAATATTTGTTCCGGAAGTAATAAGAATCCTTATATCTCCAGAAACTAGATTTCCTCAAATGGAAAAACTTGGCCCAAATATCTCCCAGGTTTGCCTCTAACACCTGTTTCCCTGATTTTGGTTTCTCATCTGTACTCTTTCTGTGTCAAAGGATAGCATGAATTGGGGGGCTCAGTTTAAACTGAACTAGATAAATAGCACTTATATTCATCTCATTTTAACCTTTCATTTTTTCAGTTGATCATCCCATTTCAGACCTGCAATTCCTTTTTATATTCCAGCAAGCCCATCCCCTGAAATAATCAGATGCTGATTTTGTTCCCAAGACCTAACACATGATCTTCACGAGATCATGTAGAGCTGCTGCTTCCCTAAACACTAGATATGGCAGAGAATGAAGAATCTGGTTTCTCAAATGCAATTCATATTACCCTGTCAAATCTCTAACAAGGCACTTAGGGAGGATAGAGAGAAAGACAACAGTTATCCACCAAGAATTTGGTAGGCATATTATATATGCCTATATTAAAAATAATAAAATATTATTTTCATATTAATTGTATTATTAATTAACAAGAATAAAATATTATTTTAATGTGTAAAAATTTTGTAAGAAAGTATTATTTTGTCCAACTTCCAGATTTTAAAAATTCACAGAGATTAATATATTTAATTGTGCAAATCAAACATGCATTGAGTTTCTATTATGTGCCATGCATTCTTCTACTTGATGGGAAGACATAAGAAAATCAAACAGATAAAACTCTCCTACCTCTCTAGAATTTATATCTGGCAAGGAAAAGTACAATAAATACAACATTTACATATGTTTTAATATCATATAAGGTGTTCAAGGTGATATGAACTAAAGAAAAAGGAAAGAACATTTAGAGGAACAGGAGGGCATTATGGTATTAAACGTGGTGGTCAGAGGTGCCCACCACAAAATTGTGGGAAGGTAACAAATACCTGAAGCAGGTGAGGGAGTAAGCCCTGTGAGGGAGTAAGCCCTGTGTTACAGATAGAGTCCATCAAGAAAGAACATTCTAGCACATTTTGGCATGGATAGAAAGGCATAGGCAAAAGAATTTTAAGAAGAGACTTTAGAATGAGGGGCAAGAGAAAGAAGGAAGCATAGCATTTAGAAATCAACTAAGTAAAATTTGTACAGCTCATTGGAAGAGGGTGGCAACATTGGAATTTAAAGCAGGGTTTTCTTGACTCTAAAACTTCGGTTATTTGCAAGGTTGGATCACTTCATTGTTGCTCTTTTGTGCTGAAGATTTTTCTGACACACAGTTCATAGAGGGTGAGGTAGGAAAGGATGGAAATGCTTCCCGACCACACTAAACCTTCCTCCCTTTTCCCTTGTCTTTCTGCTACCTCTTCTTTCTTGAGTTTGATTGGAAGATGGGGCCATAGAAATCTCTGGAGTTGCTTCTAAATGAAAAAAAATAATATCCCCGAAATAGGATCTTGAGTTCAGTTATTGTAGTCTTTTTCACTTTGAAGATTCAACATTTCAGATACTCATAAAAAATTTCCCCCACCTTGCCCTTGCCCTTGTGGAGCAAAATTCAGTTTTGTTTTGTTTTTTATTAGCAAGAGAGAACCATCTGATAGATACTTGTGTATCTTCTTTACTTTTATTCTTACTATTATGACATAAATTAAAGAGAGATTGAAGGCAGTAAAAAAGAAAATGGTAGAACCATCGATATCAGCTGAACATCTGTAATTGTGGTTTTAATTGTAATTGAGCTTTGACATAATTCTAACAGAGCTTAGGTTTAAGAGTTTCCTAATAAGATATATTCAAAAGAGGAATTCTTAGAACTTATTAGTACTTAGAAGATTACATGCTTTTAAAATATTTGCAAAGTTATGGACCTATAGACTATAAATTGAGAGTCAATCCTAAAAGATCAGTCCTAAAAAAGGATGTGCTGTGTAATTTGTCGAGGTAGTCTCTGAAATTAAGTGAAAATTGTGTGTATACATATACTTAATATTTTGAGTATGTGGTCCACAGATTACATTTAATGCCTTGACCTCAAATAAAATAAGATTCACAGGTCAATTCTTTTCCTTATGACATTGCCTTGTGAAAAATACTATTTTATATTTGTGCGGTGTCACAGTTTACAAAACTTGGATATGTATTTTACCTCAGTATTCAAAGAATCCTGTTGAGACATTGCTTGCTATGTCTTTTGGAGTGGGACAAATTATATGTAATATAAGAAAATTGTGTTGCAATGGCTATTTAGAGAAGGTTTTGTTGCGATAACAATAGTTATATTAGCTAACATAATTAGGTTTTCTGAAATAGAAAAAAAACAGACTCAGTTTAAATAATGAAGAGAATTGTCTCAGATAACTGAAAAGTACAGGGATAAAGTTACTTTTAGTTGCAGCTTAATCCAGAAGTCATTACTTCATCAGGGCTCCAGCTCTTTCAGCTTGGCCAACTCAGTTTGTCATCTTTGTCTTTAAGTTAGTTAGTGTCTCTTACAGAAGCTAATGACCACTGCAGTTTCTCACACCTTGTTCCCCATACATTATAGAGGAAGAGAACCTCTTGTTAGCATCTTTCCATGGCAAGCCCTGAGACCACCTCATCAGGCTAGTGTGTTAGTTCACATACCAGTTACTATACCCATTTTCAAGACCAGAGGACAAGTGTGCACATTGGCTTCAGCTTAGTCACATAGTCTTCTGGAAAAGCTGAGTGTTGAGTCACCATTCCCTGGAAACACATGGACACCAAATTGGAAAATTGGTGGTCTTAGAAAAGAGAAAAAAAGTTATGAATGCTAGAAGAGTAGAAAGGTGATCATTACACTGAGGTAGATAAAAAATAGAGTGCCAATAGCAAAGGCAAGAGAAAAACACCCTAATATAAGTAATATTAAGGCTGTTTAAAAGGAGGAAATGAAAGCCCATGAAGCTGGAATAGTGCCTATATACACACAATTAGAAAGTGAAGAAGCAGGCTCAAAGCCAGAATTTTTAACCCCAAATCTGTTGTTCTTTTTGTCACATACAAAATACACATATAATCTACAAGGAGAGTTTTGCAGTGCCTGTGGGAATAAACTTCCGGGTAATATATGGCATAGACCAATGACAGTTGCAAATTATACTTTCAGTTTCAGATATAGAGAAAATTCAGGGAGTGGCATAGTTTTCACTTGTGGTGCACAATAATGCTTTGCACTTTTCAGTGGAGACTGTCAAAGGTCACTGTAAAAATGAATTGTCTTCTACTCCATAACTGAAGAGCCAGAGGAAAAGGGTGGTGAGTTAGCCAAGCCACCACTAGAGCAGCCCAGATGACTTTGGCTCCAAATGAAAAGTTTATGGTTTTCTACTACAAATAAGTACACACACAGAGAAGCCTGAGAAGTCAAAGACCAAGGGTGACCCAGAGAACATGTGATTAACTTATCTGTGGCCAGAGAAAGAAAATAGAACAGTTCAGTAGCAAAGCAAATGGTATTGTTGAAAAGTACCTGTGACTTAAACCAACAGATTAAGTTCTTCCCCAAGCTCAGTAAGAATGTAACCTTGGGAATATTATTATTCCCTCAATTTAAGAGGAGGGATCTGGAGGAGACCATCAGAGAACGACCACCCCCAAGCTTTGAGAGCTTGTGTTCTTTGTTTGGGGTCTCTACTCTTACCTCTGCCCCTACAGTATGTAACAAATGATTATTCAAATCCAAGGGGACAATTAAGTGGCAGTAGATCAGTGCTCTTCACCCTTAAGGTGCAAAAGGAATCACCCGGGATTCTTGTTAAAATGCAGAGTCTGGTTGGAAAGCCTGTGAGTCAGCATTTCCAATAAACTCTAGGTAGATAGCTAAGCTGCACAGTAGGAGTGGAAAGGGTGTAGAGTTCAGTATATGTTTCCAGTAAAATACATTCAGTGACGAAAACTGCAAAATAGGAATGGTAGACATATGACTTTATTGATTAAAAATTATGACATTTACAAATCAAGAGTTGAAGCCTATGGATTAAAAAACAAGACAAATCATATTTTGATCAAAAGCATACATCCAAACAAAAACATCAACAGAATTTAGTTAAATTAATTATAAATATCTTCATAGCAATGTGCTGTTATAGTTTATGAGAAGAAACATGGTGGCTGGTTCTCCTTTGATTGGAAAAACTCCTTTTGCAAAATATGAGGTAGGTTAAAAGGATCCTTGCACTTGAAAGACAAAAGCACTGAGGGTTCAAGGATTTATTTTGTAAGTGGCCTATGGCTATCTTGCTAGCTAGAGACACATTGGAATTTCCATTGGGATCTCTATTTCCTGACCCAGGATTGTTTTATTAATGGCACTGCTCCTCAAACAATCACTTCTTTGTGAACTACATCCTTTTTTTTCTTTTTGATATTAATGGAATCATTATATTTCTGCAATAAAATGCAAATCATTTCCTTTAAATAATAGCCACAATGATCCCGAAGCTCTTTGTGTAGGCTTTCTTCATTTATATTTCACTATAATTTCAATAACGAGCACAAAAGGATCTAGACAAGAAATATGTGTGTAAATATAAACATAAGATCCAGCAATGACTCATTTCACAAGCCATCTTTTGTTTTCCATGTTCTCACCCCCTGGGTCACCAATGAACAAAATCACAAGTCTTGCTTCATATGTTTCCTCTTGCATGGATTTCAGCAATAATAATTAGAGCTGAAAATAAATGCATGTCCTAGAATGAATGACCTTCCCTTTACTCACCAGACTGAAGGATGATTCAAGATTCCCAGTTTCTTCATCGTCATTTTCATTCTGCACAACCTCTTCTTTGCAATGCTTTATCGACCACTGTCAGGTTGAAAAGAGGCAGATACACAAAAAAAATGAAGTACCTTGGCATCTTCCTAACCAGGGATGTGGTTTGCATTCCTTATTACTCACCAAGCCTTAGCATAAAATCTTCCTATTTATTGCATTCTTATTTGTCTTCCTCAAATGCATCGTTGGACACATATCTTTATTTGAAAACACAGTTGTAGATTGTGGTGGGAAGCATAGCACCCCATCCTCTGGCCACATGACAATGAACAATGATGCCAATCAGAGTTACATCTTCTGCATCAGAATTGTTGTTTCAGGATATGCTGAGAATTCAAGTCAGCTAATCAAAATTTCTTTCTGGCTACAAAATACACTGAAGATATCCAAGGCCAGAGCTCCAGTCTTTGGAGAAGTTGATCAAAGAGAATGATAGTTTTGAGAGCATTTTCTAAAAAACTAAAGACCAGGTGTGGTGGCTTATGTCTGTAATCTCAGCACTTTGAGAGGTCAAGGCAGGATAATCGCTTGAGCCCAGGAGTTCGAGAGCAACCTGGACTATATAGTAAGACCTCATCTCTACAAAAAATACAAAAATTAGGTGGGAGTGGTGGCACACACCAGTACTCCCAGTTACTCTGGAGGATGAAGGGGAAGGATCACTTCAGCCCAGGAGGTCAAGAGAGCAGTGAGCCACTGCACTCCAGCCTGGATGACCTAGTGCAAACCTGTCTCAAAAACAAACAAAAACTACAAAAGCACTTATGAAATATATATCATTTCCTAATGGTTACATTGCTTTGTTTTGTTCTTTTTTAATTTCTTCAGCATCAAGTGGTTTCAAAGTTTATAGGTATCTAGCTGAACTCTAGTGTCACTTCTTTGCCATTCTCAGGGCAGGGCAAAGATCAACCAAGTGAAAGGTAGATAGTATATATCCCTTATTAATCTCTTCTGTAACATATTGGCAATTGAGCTCAATTTATCAAATATTTCTTACTCTCCCTATATACCAGACCCCTTGCTAAGAATGCAGTGTAACAAGAATGTCATAACTTTTACTCTAAGATGATTAACATTTATCAAGTAAATTAATAAATCATGTGAATCAATAGCAACAAAAATAAGAGTTAGGTCAGTCCTGAAATCAATTCAGAGTTTATAGTTGTGAATTACTTGCTAGATGTCAAATGGCATTTTACATATGCAGAGTAGAAAACAGGTTCTAGCTGATGGTGTGGGACTGATGTTTGCAGATCTGAAAGAAAAGACTGTATGGAGGAAAAATTTGAGAAGGCAGAGGAATGGGTATGAGCAGAATTATGGAAGTGGTAATATCTGTGGAATGCTCAGAAAACTGAAAATTATTTACTTTGAGCCAAGTGTTTAAATGAGGTGGAAGTGTCAGTTAAAGCTAGGCAGATAGACTTCAAGTCGTACTGAGGAGGGGATCAGTAATTAACGTCACGAAACAGGAGCTACAACTTCTTTTTCAGAAGGATTGGAATTTAGGAAAGACAATATAAAAACTCTTTGCAGGTTAACTTGATGTAAGGAAGGAAAGAAGTTGGGGAAATCCTGTAAAGCATTCCAGCAAGTCAAGGAAAGACTTAGCAGAAACAGCAGTAGTGAAAACAACAGAGAACACAAACTCTTAGAGCCTTAAAAATCCTGTTATTATTATTTTTTTTAATCTTACATATGTTTCTTTTTTTTGCATACAAAAATAATGACTGGTTATTTCTTTTTTGTTCTGGAGGAGAAATGAAAATGGATATCCTAGCAGCTGTTCTTTCTACATTAAAGACACATGTTGCCTGATCTCTGGCAATCATCCACATATCATCATGTCAGGAAGAAATAAATTATATGCCAAAAATGAGTCTCAGGGTGTGTTATAGATATTATCACATGGCCTTTCCCCTCACCACATAAGACTTGTTTTCCCACTGGAATCATTTAACAGCAACCCAGCCGAAGAACAATTTATTGAAAAAAGAGTGATTGCCTCCCAACCTGTGATGGTCTGCACCACTTGGGACCCACCAGCTCCTGAGTGCACAACAGCTGCATAAGCATCCACCTCAGCATTGCTGATATTTGCTGTCCCCTGTGCTTCTCAACTCTCTTCAGAAAGGACCTAAATATGAAATCAAAATCATTTCCAACATTCCCAATTTAGATAACTGTGGGTATACATTTCAGTGTCAAAATGTTGTTAGCCTGTTTTGGCCCATAATTTTTATTAAAATAACTGTTCCACTCCATGGACCAATAATGTTGATGAAGGTAAATTTTGATTTAGGTATATTTTAAAGACAATTTATATTTTGGGTTCATTATAATATTTTGTAGTAAGATTTTATCTTAGCCCTATGGGGTTCTCTTTCTGAATCATAAATGACCAAGCCATTTTTGTTTTGTTTTATTTCCAAACATCCAGAATATTTGTTTTGTTTTATTTCCAAACTCTCAAAGTTCTTTTTGGCTACCACGGTTCATCTCTCTTTCTCTCCCAGTGCTCCAGCCTAGTATTTTATAATGTTTATTCCAAGTGATTTGTTTCCAGCATCCAAGCCCCTATGACAAAAAGATCAATTTTGTAATTTTGATGGACTCAGTTAATCATTCAAAAACCAATAAGCCTTATTAATTAAATTACAATTAGGGATACATCATCCTTAAACCTAAGGAGAAAGCTAGTTGACTTAAATGCAATTTTGATGATGTTGAAAATGAAGCCAGGAATTACAAATGGTGGTGACTTTTGGATACAGCAGTAAATACAGCAGTAAATATATGACTGCAAACATGTTCTAGGTGACTGACAGACTCCTGAACTGTCAATCTGGGAAACTATAAAAAGCAATATTCTATAATGAGTGGCTCTCACTCTACATCAGTGTTTTTCAAACTTAAAAAAAATATATTGCTTTTTTTTGTTAGAAAACAGGATTTATTGAAAACACAGAAAAACTCCCACAGTGGGTGGAGACCCCAGGGGGTTGCCCTAAAAATTATTGCTCTTTAAGAAAAGTTCAAGAAAGGAGGGACAAGATGGCAACAGGACAAGTTGGACTGTGAACATCTCCACAAAATGTGGCGGCTGCAGCTGGTTCCACGTGCTGCCACCACCTCAGCAAAAGGTGGCCGCTGCAGCCAGTCCCATGCACTGTGCCGCTGCCATGGCCCTCGACTTCTGGCCCTGCAGAATTCCTGGCTCTCTCCCCTGCCCCAAGCTGCCCCGCAGTAGCAGAAGCAGAGATCAGCTGGAGCCCAGAGTTCAATCGGTAGAGAGAGAGGGTCAAGAAAGGCCAGGGAGAAGGCCCATGCCTGGTAAAGAGGCACCCACCACAGTCATTTTCTCTGTCCCAGGACCAGGCAGAGACCTGCATCAACCCTCCCCGTTCCGCATAGCTCTGCCCAGCCTCCAACTTGGGACATAAGTTAATCACATCAAAGGGGAGAGACAGAAGCCCCTCCCCCATGCTAGATTGGACACAGGTGGGATTTGAGTGGCAGACCTGACAGACAGCAAGCTGACTGTCCAGATCTGATCCTTCCGCAGCAGGCCTGGGACACCTGATTCTAGCTGTGAGCAGCCTTACCAGTCTGCATTGAGAGCTAGAGATCAGAGCTGAAAGGATGTTGGGCTCACAGGAATGATCTCAGAGCAAGCTTGATTTGCTGTTTTTACTTTTTTAAAAATTTTTATTCTTTGTTTGTTTTGCTCATTTTTGTTTACTTTATGTTTTACTTTTTTTCTCCCTTTTTACTCTCTTCTCTCTGTTTTTGATAACATTTTCTTACTTGCCTTGTTTCTGTTACTCTACTGATTTCTCTTTTTTTCTTTAAAACTCTTGTTTGTGTAAGGGAATTGTATATCAATAAGGAGGTTGGTTGGCTTATGAGATTGTATGATTGTCTGCATGTTTTAGTATTTTTTTGTACTCTTCTCTGTCTTTGTGTCTCTTTTCATTTGTTAATTGGTACGTTTATCTGTTATCCCTCTAACTCTTCTCTCTCTCTCCACCTTTCTCTTTTCTCCCCTTCTTTCCTGTTCCATTCTTTTCCTTTTTCTTACTTCATTTTGCTTTCAGGAAGCAAACTTACACCCCCACTGCATGAACAGATTGCAAGATTGTGGAAAGGGGGTCCCAGGGTATCCATACACCTATCAGTGGATACTAGGATTTGCAAATAAATCTTGAATCACAGCTCCCTCCTTAATTAAATCTCAGTACTGCAAAATAGTATAGCTTCAGCCTCAGAATTGAACAAAGCTAGAGGATTCACATAAGGAAGAATAGGAGATTGAGCAAACAGAAGTAAAAGCAGCCCTGCCATCCCTGAACAACAGAATTAAAGAAGAGGGGCAAAAAAGTGGGGAGGAAAGTCGACACAAATGAAGAAAAAACAAAAGAAGAATACAGGTTTCACACAGACCCCTGGGAGGTCAGACACTGAGAATAGACATGGAAACACAAACAATGAAGAGCTCCCAGAATGATGGGTCACATACTACAAACACAGACATCAAGATGCTAATAGAAAGGATAAAAGAATTGAGGAGCAACAAGAAGAAAATAGGAAGGAATTGATAACTGAGATAACAGCAGTAAAGAATACTGTGATTGAAATAAATAACAAACTAATAAGCATGGAAAGCAGAATTAGCCAAGCTGAAGAA